>CM076572.1:1344323711-1344582047 GCA_034641835.2 Pinus albicaulis
CCCAAGTTAGAATATTACAACAAATCAATGAGTTAGATGAAATTAGGCTCTCTGCTCTTCAGCACTGATCAGGAGATCAAGTCTCTTGTAGAAAAATGCTCAAAAATTAAGTTGCTCAGAATTGGTCTGAACTAGAACGACTGGAAAGAGCTCGGAAAAATGATCCTGTATACGCGAACGACACTGAAAACCAACGCCATATGAGAAAGATATTAAGCTTTGAAGTTTTCCAATTTCAGTTAAAAAATGGCCAAAATTTGACTTTATAAAAAATCACTTTTATTAAAAAAAGAATATTCCACAGAATATTTTGGGAATATTCTATGGAATATTCCACAAAATATTCTGTGGAATATTTCGCAGGCAGCCAATGAAAAGGCGCCACATGGCCAGCTCGGAGGCCGCCACGTGGCCCCAAGGTGGAATGAAATGGGCGTTAAAAATTTTGTTTTGGTCGTGGAGAGGTTCAACCCCGGGTTGGGGCAATGGCAACAGAGAGCCCCGACCAACGGGCCACGGTGGTTCTTATTAAACCATTGCAACGCATATGTATTTAAAGTTTAAATTTAATATAGGCGGGGCCCGAAAGGGGGCCAGCCCCCTCCATCATGTGACTCACCGCTCGGAACCATGGCAAACTCCACTGGCGCACAAAATTCACAGTCATGTTTTATATTAATTACCATCGTTTAAACATGTGACCATTCACATTTATGCGGGACCGTTACGATAAAAGTTAATGCAACAGTTTTCCAAAAAACCGTTTGGCCCCAACATTTCCGACACGCATGTGACCGGGATAATAATATATTTAATGTTTAAGTTAACTGCCCAATAAATTTGGAGCGCATCCACCAAGTATGGCATTTGTTGCTATTTTAATTGGAGTTAACTCCAGTTCTCCACATTTAGTGGAGTTTTTCAAGGGGTAATTGGACAAAACTTCAGTTAGCCATAACTTTGGCTAGGGAAGTCCAATTGAGGTGAATTTTTTTTTGATTTTGGGGTATTGAAGCATTATGGAGCTGTTGGGACAGGTTGCAGAGCCATCAGGGTGCTATATTAGTGATTTTATCAGCGATTTTCGTTGTGAAGCAATTAGGGCCTGGTGAAAGATCAGTTGTGTTAGACTATACTCATCCATTGGAGGTGGATGAATAGTCGATTTATACTAATTTCAGTCCTATGTTTCTGAATTTGCAGCTAATTTTTCCTTTTGAGGCTTTCCACACAGTGTAATTCTTAATTTGAGCATTAATGAAAGAGGGAAAAGCCTATTTAGAGGCTTTTGTACCCAACAGAGGTAGCCCAAGAGAGGGGTGAACTGCTTAAACAAATGCTTACTATTATGATGTGCATTTTTGCTGTTATATTTCAGATTTTACTACATTAAACACTAATGTTTCATAAGTCCACTTTTCCCAATCAGACTTATACAGTGATCACAACTCATTAGTTTCACTTCAAACCACATTACTTCCATTGAAGAATTCTTGAACTTGCTTATTCACACATAAAATTTTGATTAATGAATACTTTGCACATAAACAAATACTTTCATTGATCAGATATATTTAAGTGTTTACATTATATTTCTTTAGGCAGAGCCAGTAAGTGGGCCAGAAGCTTTTGGTTTCATCCTTTCTAGTAAAGGTGAAATAACCAGTAAAAGCCCCTACTGCCAATCTCTGTATAAGAAATTCTTTGTTCACACAATTTTAGATCAGATTGGTATCGGAGCTCTAGGTTTTGCTTAATAGTTTGTGAAATTTGTGCAAGAAGTTTGTGTTATTCTGCAAAATTTGATGCTTACTAGGCTGAAATTAAAAAGAGGGGAAGGTTAATTGGTTAGAGCACAAGTTAATCCTAAACCAAGGAGGGCTAGGGTCCCATTATCTCCACCTTCCATTTCATCCTCATTAGCCTTAGAATTAGCCACAAACATGTCTTCCAGAGAAGGAGAAGTACACGAGGAAATGGATCCCAAGGAAGAAAAAAGAGTCTTTAGAAGATCTTTCTTGGAGATGACTGAGATGGTTAGGATCCTCTATCAGGAAAGAAATGATAGGATTGCTGGAGAAGGGTCTAGAAACCAAAGAGAAGAAGGAGATTCTTTAGGAGGGAAGAAAGACAAGGATGATTCTAAGAAAGGGAATGGAGGAAATGGTGATCCACCATCTCCATCGTCATCCTCCTCCACATCATCCTCTTCTACTTTTGTTAATCAGTCACACAAAAGAAAAACATCTCTTAAAAATCCTATGTTAAAGCTTGATATGAAGTTTGAGTTGTCGATGTTTAATGGTGATGTGAATGTAGAAAAATTGGATAACTAGATTAGATAGCTGGAATTCTATCTAAGGATTCATAATTTGCATGATGATGAAACAAAAATCCAATTATCCTCTTTGAGAATGGATAGAGCAGCTTTGGTTTGGTGGGAAGCCAAGACCAAGGAGGAAATTAAAAAGCATGGTAAGATAACTATAACTTGGAATGAGTTTATTACAGCTATTAAGAAATAGTTTTATCCTCTTGCTCACATTTAGAAAGCAATCATGAATTGGCAAAATTTTAGGCAACTTAAGGGTCAAAATGTGCAAGATTATACCCAAGAGTTTAGAAGGAGAGCACTTCTACTTGGAGTAGACTTACAAAGTCAAGACACCTTGTTGAAATACATAGGAGGTTTGCACAATTATCTGCAACATACTATTCTAATGTTCAATCCTACCAGCTTAGATGAAGTCTGTGTGTAGGCTACACATTTAGAAGCTAGAGGAAAGAATGCTTTTGATGAGGATAGTAATTTCAAAAACAAAGGAAAGAAAAGAGTTGCAAATTCAAGAAAACACAAAGGAAAGTTCTTTTGCAAGAACTGTTCTAAGACAAGTCATGATGACGATCATTTTTGGAAGCTTCATCCTGAACTGAAACCAGAAAAATACAAGAACAAAAACAAGACCAAATAAAAGGAGAAAACTGTAGCAACAATTGAGCAAGACTTAGGGTCAGACTCAGGAGATGAGACAAAAAGCATAGCCATGGTTTTAAATAAAATTAAGGGGAAAGAAGTGGTACAAGACACAACTCCTAGTTCTAGCTCTTTGAATTGTCACAAAGATACTCATGAAGAAAAGAGGAGTATAGAGCTCTTCCATGTAAGGGTAATTTCAAAACATACCAAAATTGACACACTATTTGACAGTGGGTCACAAGCGAATCTTATATATGAAGACTTGGTCAAGCAACTTAAACTTAAGACCATTCCACATCCAAAACCTTATCCACTTGGATGGATATGAAAGGATGCCAATTTGCAAGTCTCAAGGAAGTGCATATTGCGCTTTGCAATAACTGCACACTTTATTGACACAGTAGAACTTGATGTGGTGCCGCTTGATATCTTAGGTATTGTTTTGGGAAGTCCTTACTTATTTGACAGGAAGGCTATCTTTCATCGCCATGAAAAAAAGTATCACTTGTTCAAAGATGGTAAAGAGTACATTGTGAGAGCTCACAAGAAGAATCTAGAATCTTCTTTACTCCATGCAAGTCAATTGAAAAGACTGGTTAATGCAAGTCAAAGTCTAACTTTGTTAATGTTGAAATGACAAGATTTTGAGCATTCGCCTTTTTATGATGTTTCTATTGATTTGTCTCAGTTTGATAACAGTTTGTCTTTGAAAGAAGATGATGTTATGTTGCACAAATTACCTTTTGGGTTAGCCAATGCAGTGAATGAAGTGTCAAAGCAAAGCAGTGCAAGCAAGAAGGACACAAAATTCAGCATGGGACAAAGTTGGTTTCAGAATGGTAGAATTTGCCATGGGAACAGTTTGCAAGGTGAAAGTTATTTTAAGTCTTCTGGGAAGTTTGATCAGTGTAGAAAAAGTTTGTTTTCTACAAATTACAATTTCTGTTCTGCAAATTTTAATAATTTTCATCATGACTCCATCAATCTTAGCAATGGTCGATCAGTTGATTCTAGAGACAGATTATCATTTTCTCAAAAGCTTCATTTGATGAAATCAGGTAGATTTTAGTTATTCAAGGGTGGAAGAGTGGATAATCAGTCTCCAAATTATCAGTTTCACTAGTCAGAGAGCTTTTGGGGTCCAAAAGCTTCCCATTTTGGAGGTGTGATTAGGAGATCAAGTCTCTTGTAGAAAAATGCTCAAAAATGAGGTGGCTCAGAATTGGTCCAAACTAGAACGACTGGAACGAGCTCAGAAAAATGATCCTGTAGACGTGAACGACACTAAAAACTGACACCGTATGAGAAAGATATTCAGCTTTGAAGTTTGCCAATTTTGAGTTAAAAAATGGCCAAAATTTGACTTTATAAAAAAATATTTTTATTAAAAAAATAATCTTCCACAGAATATTCTGGGAATATTCCATGGAATATTCCACAAAATATTTTGTGGAATATTCTTTAGGTAGCCAATGAAAGGGCGCCACGTGGCCAGCCCGGAGGCCCCCACGTGGCCCCAAGGTGGAATGAAATGGGCGTTAAAAAACTTTTTTTGGTCGCGGAGAGGTTTGACCCCAGGTCAGGGCGATGGCAACGAAGAGGCCCGAACAATGGGCCATGGCAGTTCTTATTAAACTGTTACAACACATATGTATTTAAAGTTTAAATTTAATATAGGCGGGGCCCGAAAGGGGGCCAGCCCCCTCCATCATGTGACTCACCGCTCGAAACCACGAAAAACTCCACCGGCGCGCAAAATTCGCAGTCATGTTTTATATTAATTACCACCATTTAAACATGTGACCATTCACATATATGCAGGACCGTTACAATAAAAGTTAATGCAACGGTTTTCCAAAAAACCGTTTGGCCCCAACGTTTCCAACGTGCATGTGACCGGGATAAGAACACATTTAATGTTTAAGTTAACGGCCTGATAAAGTTGGAGTGCGTCCACCAAGTATGGCATTTTTTGCTATTTTAATTGGAGTTAACTCTAGTTCTCCACATTTAGTAGAGTTTTTCAAGGGGTAACTGGACAAAACTTCAGTTAGCCATAACTTTGGCTAGGGAAGTCCAATTGAGGCGATTCTTTTTTTTATTTTGGGCTATTGAAGCATTCTGGAGATGTTGGGATAGGTTGCAGAGCCATCAGGGCACTCTATGAGTGATTGTATCAGTGATTTTGGTTGTGAAGCCACCAGGGCCTGGTGAAAGATCAACTGTGTTGGACTATACTCATCCATTGGAGGTGAATGAATAGTCGATTTATACTGATCTCAGTCCTTTGTTTCTGAATTTGTAGCTAATTTTTCCCTTTGAGGCTTTCTACACAGTGTAATTCTTAATTTGAACATTAATGAAAGAGAGAAAAGCCTATTTAGAGGCTTTTGGACCCAACGGAGGTAGCCCAAGAGAGGGGTGAACTGCTTAAACAAATGCTTACTATTATGATGTGCATTTTTGCTGTTATATTTCAGATTTTACTACATTAAACAGTAACTTTTCATAAGTCCACTTTTCCCAATAATACTTATACAGTGATCACAACTCATTAGTTTCACTTCAAACCACATTACTTCCATTGCAGAATACTTGAACTTGCTTATTCACACATAAAATTTTGATTAATGAATACTTTGCACATAAACAAATACTTTCATTGATCAGATCTATTTAAGTTTTTACATTATATTTCTTTAGGCAGAGCCAGTAAGTGGGCCAGAAGCTTCTGGTTTCATCCTTTCTAGTAAAGGTGAAATAACCAGTAAAAGCTCCTACTATCAATCTCTATATAAGAAATACTTTGTTCACACAATTTCAGATCAAGAACACTGCATCAATTCAACAGCGGAGAGAAAAATGGCACGACACCCTCATCAAAGAGAAAATCTTCCACGAAGGGGATTGGGCACTCCTATATGACTCCAGGTTTCAGGATTTTCTGGGAAAACTCCAGACACGATGGCTTGGACCCTACGAGATACAAAAAGTGCATGATAATGGCACCATCACATTAACCACCATTGATGGATCTGGACATCCGTTCAAAGTAAACGGACATCGAGTGCGACTTTACCATAAACCACTTAATTGGGAGTCCTTTTACCAACAATTACGGGAAGATTCTACCACGCAGATTTTGGCTGAGGGAGACAACTCCTCCTTAGCACCCATTCACTGAATAATTTCTTTCATTTTGAAACTTGTACATAAAGCTTTTCTCTTTATGTTGCTTGTTTTTTTGTACAGATTTTATTTCTTAAGCTATTCCTTTTTAAGAAACAACAACAGTTTCTCTCAAGAGACAACGCGTTTGAGTGTTTATTTTTGCTGTTCCTTTCCAAAGGAACATCATTTTTTGCTATTCCCTTCCAAAGGAACAACAGTTTCTGTTGTGTGTTTTTGTTGTTCCTTTCCAAAGGAACAACAGTTTTTTCCCCGAGTTTTTGTTGTTTCTTTTCTAAGGAACAATAGTTTTGTTGTTCCTTTCCAAAGGAACAATAGTTTTTTCTGCCTGTTTTTGTTGTTCCTTCCCAAAGGAACAACATTTTCGCTGATTGTTTTTGCTGTTACTTCCGAAAGGAACAACACTTTCGTAGATTTTTTTTGTTGTTCCTTCCGAAAGGAACAACACTTTTTTGAGTGCATTTTTCTTGTTTTAAGAACAACATTTTGAGGATTTTTGTGAATTCTTTATAACTCTCTTAAAGGCAAACATAAAATTTATGCAAGGATACACAAATTAGAGGTTACTGGAATCAGAAAATCAAGAGAAATTGTCATTTTTAAGAAACTGTTTTGTAGTGATAAGAAAAAGGAAAGAACAACTATCTATATCACTTTACTGTCTTTATTTTCAATAAAATTAATATGATCGTTTATCTTTATCATGTTGGTTCTTCCCTAAATTCTCATAACTCTCTTTGATTTTTATTTATTGAATAAGAATAAGGGCATATTTTCTCTATTGAGATGTTCAGAATTCTTCCACCATCCCTACTCTTAGGGAGTGATGAGCCATCCTCTATATATAAGTAGGGAAGTGCTATATGAAAAAAAAAAAAAAACAAAAAACTATATATAATTACTAACAATTATATGATATGGCAGATGGAGGATAGGGGGTCTCATCAAGAGCTAGCCTACCATGAACATAAGGAAGCAGTGAAGTGGCATTGCCATTATGGCCACCACACCAGGGATATGATCCAATGGATAACTCAAAAATAAAAATAAAGAGTCCTTGGAACAGGAGGTCTCATCACGATTCGGCCTGTCCACCTTTGACTGCTTCTTGGTGAATGGCATTATGAAACATCTGGTTCCCAAGCCAGCATAGTGGCCTCCATCATGACATCGCAACAACACTTACCTAGGCATAAATAAAGGAAAATGGTTCCAAGGGCAAAAAAGTAACTTTGTCAAAGTTATAGATGTTAGCCACCTATAATATTTTGTTATACCAAAAGGTGGCTAAGATCTTTTTTGAGCCTCCAAGGAACAAATTTTATCACTAAAAATTGTTGGCTCTTGAAGACTCCTTGTAGGCCTCATGCCTCTGTCCAAAATCCTCATTTGCTGTCCCATTTTTTATACTCAGGAATTTCTGCTGACTCCAACTGAAAGACTGCTGAAAGATCGCCATTTCTCCTCTTCTCAAAACCCTTTCATCTGCTCCCCTTTTTCTCCATCAAAACTACTTTGTTTTCATAAGTCCTCTTCTTTCCATTTATGAAAATTTCCCCTTTCATAGTTAAAAACTCACTTTTTAAATATTTCGGAATCCCCAAATCCATTAAAATCCTTGAAATTTTTCATAAAAAAACAAAGTTTCATTGTTATGGACCTAAGCCCCTTGGGCTAAGCCCTAAACCACTTCCCCACCATACGCTTTGGGTCTGGAACCACTTGCTAATACGATAAAGTGCTAATCGCATCGAAAAGAATCGAAGACGCAAGTCTTTGCCATACTCCAAAAGTTTCGATTGCGATTAGCCTTGCTGCTTAAAACCCGATCGCATCGTTTATTTTATATATCCAGTAAGCCCGCCTCCGGCACTTAAAACATTGTAATTTTTCATTACTGTTCTGCTTTTTCCTTTATAAAACCCAAGAACCCGCTTATCCAAAGTTTCAACTTAAAAGCTTGAAGTCACGTGTTAAATATAAAATGGTTAGATTAAAAACATCGATCGCGCAATCGTAATCGGGAAAATTTCAATGGGTTGATCGAAAAGACCAGGCCCGCAGTTTCGATTGCGATTGGGCCCGCAGTTTCGATTGCGATTGGGCCCGCAGTTTCGATTGCGATTAGGCCCGCAGTTTCGATTGCGATTAGGCCCGCAGTTTCGATTGCGATCCTTCGATTGAATCTGGACCGTCCACGTGTCCAGATCGGACGGTCCAAAACTACTCCTCCTTATTCTTCTCCCGCTATCCTTTTTGCCTTTTTATGCAGATTTCCACCGTTGGTTGCCTTCATCCGACGGCTTCGCTCCTCCCCCGCCATCTGAAGCAGTTTAAACCTATTTCCGCAGGATTTCTTAACTATTTTTGTGTTTTGCAGGCGTTTTAATGGTTTTCCATTGTTTAATGAAAGAAAGCCAAGGGTTGGGAAAGAGGTTTCCTGCGCCTTCGAGCTGTTAAAGAGAACCATCTGCGGGGTTTCGCTCCATTGTTTTCTCAATGCTTCATGGGCATTGATGCCTTTAAAAAGCCCAGTGCAGCCTGCACATCGACAAGACACTATTTTAATTCAAAAATAGTTAAAGAGTATCAGTTTTAAGACAGAGCACAGCAGATGAAGATTGAAGACAGTTTTTATGGCGATTACGGCTAAGACCGTTATCAAAAGCCTAATCCCCAATCTAAAACACAGTTTAAAGGAAAAACCTAAAGTGTTTCATCAGACAGAAAGCCTCCACCGCCACATCTGAGGCAAATTGATTCCTCAGCTACCACCGAGCCACCTGTCGCCTCAAACCTTTCAAACAGAGGTAGAAGTTATTGAAGAAAATCAGATATCTGCCTCCAGCACAGCCAGGGAGTTACTTCTGCAAGGAAACCAATGAATAAATATCTGCAGAGTTACTCCAAAACATGCACAGAGCCTCAAAGTCAAACAAAGCTTCCACCGAGCTTTGATATTTATTGTGAAACAGTTAATGTAGTGATCCACCTGTAATTTTTTCCCTCGAGCCTCTCAAAGGGCCGAGAAGTCTTCACTCTGCATTAACTGTCCTTGAGATATTTTGTTAAAATCTCACCTCCTCATCTTCCTATAAGTACTTCTACAGAAGATGAGAAATTGTTGGTTGCAGAACTTTGAAATACACTTGAGCTTGAGACTTCCATTTGTACATAGTGTTCACTGGCCCTTGAAGCTCTGTTTGCGCTAGAGTAGTTAGGTTGAATAGTGAAGATGATTGCTGAACTGAAACATTGGACTTGAAGATTGTAACTGGTTTGACATCAATATAAAAGTTGTTTCTTGGGATCCTGGTGTATGTTGACGGTGATGTTATTCTCATTTGTAACTCGTTATTTTATTTCTGTTTTCATGTT
This sequence comes from Pinus albicaulis, assembly GCA_034641835.2. Lineage (NCBI taxonomy): Eukaryota > Viridiplantae > Streptophyta > Pinopsida > Pinales > Pinaceae > Pinus > Pinus albicaulis. Next base: position 1,344,333,256 of record CM076572.1, read on the forward strand.
GTTTCATTTTACACTGTAAAGAACAGTTTAAACAAGGTTAGGACCTACTGTATATCAGTAACCTTCTCTGGCTGAGAAATCTTTATTTGAATGTTTTCTTCCGATCTGTGTTATTTAGGAATGACTTAATTTAGTTTAGGCATGAGAATGTTGGCGTTCCCTCATCTTATTGTTTTAGCTGAATATTATTTCTGAATGTTACTTTTAGTATACATTGTGTAAAGATGAACTGAAGGAAGATATGGTTAGCCCTGGTCCCAGACTAGTCTGCATAACTAACTGATTGTTTCCCTTGGAATGTGTTAAAAGCTGGCTAGTTTAGAAGCACTTACCAGATCTTACACCATTCTGTGATTATCTTTGTGTTTCCCCTTGTTTTGTATGTTTTCTATTGGAAGTGTGTCAAAGGCTGGTTGGTTTAAAAGTACTTACCAGATCCTAGTCTTCTTTTGTGTCATTCTTAAGTGTCTGTCAAAGGCTGACTGGTTTAAAAGTACTTATCATATCCTAGGCTGCTCTTCGTTCTGCATCTGTTTAATTCCCCTTCTTGATGTATCACTCCATTCCATAAATCAAACTTTAAAGAGATCCTTAGACATAGATGACTTGCCCCATGGACCACTCTTGCCTCTTGCTACTCCAATTAAAACCCTACTATGACTCCATTGCCCAATGGATTGAAGTTGTTTCTTGCCTATCTTCTTAGCTGAATCATTTTTCCCTTTCATTCATCTTCGCCCTTCATTTAGACTTCCTTCACCTTCATTTATCTTTGTCCAACCAAAACAAAACAAAAACCTTGGTCTTCATAACTAGCCTAATATCATTACCTTAAGCTTTTCAAAGACAATATCCATCTTTGTACATATTGGAGAGATCCCTCTCCGGATTCAGGAGGGCTAGATCCTAGAATCCCAAAGTTGGTTGAAATGATGTTAACTCTATGATTGGACTCTCCCAATCTTGCTAATAAATTATAGAGACCTAACATTTCTGGCGACTCCGTTGGGGAGGACTTTAACTCAAAATCTCTGGTTCCATGACAATTGTTCTATTTTGCAGCTGAGCCACCAGAACCTAACATTTATGGTGACTCCGCTGAGGATATCAAACCCAGAATCATTTTCATTTAAATATAATCATACGACGTCAGAGATTTGGTTCATAGAGCATTTGCTTTATTAACCAGAGTAAAAAGCAGCCTTTTCAAGCACTGCCTATTATAGGTAATTATGATGAAACTTGTTTGAATTAGTGAAAAACTAGGCAACCCTAGGATTCTTTTAAGTTTTTATCTAACCTTGGAAAATCAGCTAGCTTAGCCATAAGGATAGACTGTCTTTGTTTCATAACCTTAGCTAAGTTTTGAAACAAATTTAGGATATTCTTAACAACCACAAAACTGAAAAATGACTTAGAAAAACCTAAAAATATTTCAGATTGGAATTAAATAAACATGGTGGTGGACCATAAGACCTTTTACCTTTGAAAGGAGCTAAAAATTTCCACTTGGCGACTCCACAAATCCTAGCAGACTTTAAGACTCCACTGGGAAGAACCCTTATCATTATAAAATCATTCAAACTCAGTTAGAGGACTGTAGGATTAAGATTTGTGTAAACAGTTTAGTTGACCTTTCAAAGATTGTCATATCTGGTTGAACTTTTCTTGTTTATTTGGGTCTAAAAAACGCAGCATAGTGGCTTCTAAAAAGATTCACATTAGAGCCCATCCTAACCCTGATCCACCTGAGATAGTTGATAACCTAGAAAGCATCCTTAGGAAGTCTCCTAAGATTAAATCTTCAATTGTATTCAGATCACCCTTAAGAGCTAATTCAGTTCCTGAGAATCTTACAGCTCTACAAGAATCATATGGTGGTGGAACCATAAAACGTTTTACCTCCTTAGGAGCGAAAAATTTTCCACCTGGCGACTCCACACTCTGAAACTCCCAGAAGACCAAATGACTCCACTGGTAGAAGACCCTGAACTGATTGACCGGACACAATGACCTCTTTTCTGATTTACAAACATGATTCCGAGAATACAACGAAGATATGCCCCAATGAGTAGAGATCATATCCCTGGGTTTCCACATAAGATGCCCCAGGTGAATTGGGATGACAACCTGCCTGTTTTCCAAGGTGAAAAGTTTGATGACCCTCTATTACATCTCATCGGATTTCATATACATGTATGGAGGTTGAAAGTTGAATGGCATGAAGACTGCCTAATGAAAATGTTGATGTTAACATTAGAAGGAAAAGCTAGGGATTAGTATGAATGCTTAAGATCTAGTAGTTTGTTTTCTTTAAGAGACCTTGAATATGTGTTCTATGAGAACTATGAAGAAAACGCTACGTCATTATCATGGGGTGCAATATATTATGATCCATCACAAAACATCACCCAACACATTATAGATAATGAGGAAGCTTTGGAAGAGATGCATCCTAAAGATCTTTTAACGACCATTCATGAGTTTAATATCCTATTGAAAAATTTTAAAAAAATAGATGAATCAGTTGAGGAAAAGATGATCCAAGCAGTAAAAAACATTCCTCAAGATATCCCTGAAAACTCAAATACTGATTCATCATCCCTTATAGCCGAGGCTCAAGAAGACATCCAGCCTCAAAATCAGTCTTCACAAGAGACAGAGAACTGCTGTACTCCTGTTCAAAGGAACATAGAAACATCCTTCCCTTTGACAAAAAAAGAGATAGATCAGACTATTTATAAACAGTCAGTCTCTGAAATTTTTTTCGAAACAAACACTCTTGCCCATTCGCATAGAGAAATTTGTTATACAAATTTAGAAAATTCTTTTGTAAATCACAATGAAGAGAGACCTGCTGACAACCCAATATGTTCGACTGATGAAATTGTTTATTCCGATGATTTTCCAAATTTTGATCAGTCTGATGATGATGATGAGTTTCAAGAAAAAATTAATCACGCAGGGAAACCTGCATTCGATTGGTGTTATGAGTTTCACCATCATCAACTTGAAAGCAGAAATCACCCATTTCAATCCATCCCAAATTGCTTTCACATAATTGGGAATCAACAGCTTTTCAACTCAAAAGGTGAAGAGAAGAACAATGAAGAAATTTTTGAGCAAGAGGAAACCATTGAATACACCCCTACTCAAGAATATAATAACCTCTTCACAAAGTTCGGCCCACTCAATCCAAGCATACTAGGGCCACAAGAGGACAACACTGTCAAATATGATGAGTCCTCCAGTTCAGAGGATGATGAAGATGAGGGAGAAAAAAAAATAGAAGACTATCCCGCTGTGGATATATCATCTTCTCAAGAAGAAACTTCTCCCTTTACTGATATTAGTTTGTCATATAAAGAGCCTGAATTTGTATCAGAAGCAAGCATATGTCTAGAGAAAGAAAATATTTCACTGTTTTCTATTGTGCAGGTTAAATATGATGATACTTCCAAGCTACGTACTGAAGAGATACTCCTCAAAGCTGAAGCCTTGGAAGCAGACGATCTATCAGACATAGAGGACCGAAAAGAAGAGATCTTTCATCTTTTCTTTGTTGATCCTATGGAAGAGTATGTGGAGATCCCAACTGGCTCAAATTATCAAACAATTATCCTTTGCAAAAGCCAGAGACATGAAAAGCTGTCACCTTCTGTGATAGCCTTGACATTGAAGGTTAACCTTCAATATGTTCTATGGATACCTCTGACAAGCAGCCAGAGTTACTACTTCTTCTTGACATTACTCAGCTGGCTGCATTGGCACTTTTGTATCATATGAATATGTAAATACTCCATGTTTAGAATAGGTTAGATAGGAATGTCAATAAAGCTCAGTTCCGAGCATGTAGTTAGTTGTTGTTTTCGGCTTTGGAGAAAAATCAAGAATTCAAAAGTACAAAAACAAAGAAAGAATGAAAAGAGGGCAAATTGACAAAACAATAAAGGTATAGCCCCATACCAAAAAGATAAACAAATATGAAAGTGTGCAAGCTTAAATGCCACTCCTGCAAAACACACTTCTGGTTAGTCAAACTGTTTAATCTTGACTAATTAGCTTTCAATTTTCCGCTGATAGGGTAGTGAATTTGATTTGCCAAACTGTTTAATCTTGGCTTATCAGTAGATAGATTAGGATAGAAATTGAAGGTTCAAACAAACTCAAAATCTGAACCTGAGTTTCCCAAAGAGAGATGACTCACACTTGTTTTATTTTTTGAGTCAAGAAGATGTAAAAATCTGGTTCTAAACCGCTCAAAACCTGAATCAGATATCAAGAAAGAGACAGCTCAAAACAAAATTAAAAACAGAGCTGTAAAGAAAAAGAAGGCCATAATGAGAAACTTTCAGGTCTTAAGCCTTCCATTTTGATTTAATTTTCTGCAAATAAATAATCTATGTGCAGCTTGTTCTTATGCCACAGATCATAGCAAGTCGAACAGCTCAATCTTGACTTGACTATTTTTAAATTTCTGTTGTAGAATTTAGAGAATGAAAGTTTGTTGGAATGTTTAATCCCAACAAACAGTAGAATAGGTAGAGAAATATCTGAGCTCAACTATTTAATTTGAGTTCAGGGAGAAATAAGGAGTATAAGTAGATTAGATTTCCTGCTTTCAAAAGAATAAAATGTTGTGAATAGAGTTTTCCAATCCAAGTGCACTCTGATGAAGAAAAAATGCTAGATCAGTAGGATTGGGTAGGTAGAAAGTTTGTATTGATGAAAGTCCATTGTTTTCATAGCCGCCAAACATTTTTTCAAATCTAGATCATCCAGAAAAGGAAGGGCAGCCCAATGGATGAGGCACCTGGTCAGCATCCTAGAGAGAACAATGGATGAGGCAACTAATCAGCCTCCCAGAAATCAAGTCTGAATTCTTAATGCCTTCAAGAAGGCACCATCCCCAAGTGGAGCCACTGTTAGCCACCTATAATATTTTGTTATACCAAAAGGTGTCTAAGATCTTTTTTGAGCCTCCAAGGAACAAATTTTATCACTAAAAATTTTTGGCTCTTGAGGACTCCTTGTAGGCCTCATGCCTTTGTCCAAAATCCTCATTTGTTGTCCCACTTTTTATACTCAGGAATTTCTGCTGATTCCAACTGAAAGACTGCTGAAAGATCGCCATTTCTCCTCTTCTCAAAACCTTTCATCTGCTCCCCATTTTCTCCATCAAAGCTACCTTGTTTTCATAAGTCCTCTTCTTTCCATTTATGAAAATTTCCCCTTTCATAGTTAAAAACTCATTTTTTAACTATTTCGGAACCCCCAAATCCATTTAAAACCTTGAAATTTTTCATAAAAAACAAAGTTGCATTGCTATGGACCTAAGCCCCTTGGGCTAAGCCCTAAACCACTTCCCCACCATACGCTTTGGGTCTAGAACCACTTGCTAATACGATAAAGTGCTAATCGCATCGAAAAGAATCAACGACGCAAGTCTTTGCCATACTCCAAAAGTTTCGATTGCGATTAGCCTTGCTGCTTAAAACCCGATCGCATCGTTTATTTTATATATCCAGTAAGCCCGCCTCCGATGCTTAAAACATTGTAAATTTTCATTACTATTCTGTTTTTTCATATATAAAACCCAAGAACCCGCTTATCCAAAGTTTCAACTTAAAAGCTTGAAGTCACGTGCTAAATATAAAATGGTTAGATTAAAAAGACCGATCGCGCAATCGTAATTGGGAAATTTTCAATGGGTTGATCGAAAAGACCAGGCCCGCAGTTTCGATTGTGATTGGGCCCGCAGTTTCGATTGCGATTGGGCCCGCAGTTTTGATTGCGATTGGGCCCGCAGTTTCTATTGCGATTGGGCCCGCAGTTTCGATTGTGACTGGGCCCGCAGTTTCGATTGCGATTGGGCCCGCAGTTTCGATTGCGATTGGGCCCGCAGTTTCGATTGCGATCCTTCGATTGAATCTGGACCGTCCACGTGTCCAGATCAGACGGTCCAAAACTACTCCTCCTTATTCTTCTCCCGCTATCCTTTTTGCTTTTTTATGCAGATCTCCACCGTTGGTTGCCTTCATCCAACGGCTTCGCTCCTCCCCCGCCATCTGAAGCAGTTTAAACCTTTTTCCGCAGGATTTCTTAACTATTTTTGTGTTTTGCAGGCGTTTCAATGGTTTTCCATTGTTTAATGAAAGAAATCCGAGGGTTGGGAAAGACGTTTCCTGCACCTTCGAGCTGTTAAAGAGAACCATTTGCGGGGTTTCGCTCCATTGTTTTCTCAATGCTTCATGGGCATTGATGCCTTTAAAAAGCCCAGTGCGGCCTGCACATCGACAAGACACTGTTTTAATTCAAAAACAGTTAAAGAGTATCAGTTTGAAGACAGAGCACAGCAGATGAAGATTTAAGACGGTTTTTATGGGGATTACGGCTAAGACCGTTATCAAAAGCCTAATCCCCAATCTAAAACACAGTTTAAAGGAAAAACCTAAAGTGTTTCATCAGACAGAAGGCTTCCACCGTTTCAACTAAAGGCGAATTAATTCCTCAGCTACCGTAAAGGCCACCTGTTGCCTCAAACCATTCAAACCAAAGGCTGAGTTATTGAAGAAAATCAGATATCCGCCTCCAGCACAGCCAGGGAGTTACTTCTGCAAGGAAAACAATGAATAAATATCTGCAGAGTTACTCCAAAACATGCACAGAGCCTCAAAGTCAAACAAAGCTTCCACTGAGCTTTGATATTTATTGTGAAACAGTTAATGTAGTGATCCACCTGTAAATTTTTCCCTCGAGCCTCTCAAAGGGCCGAGAAGTCTTCACTCTGCATTAACTGTCCTTGAGATATTTTGTTAAAATATCACCTCCTCATCTTCCTATAAGTACTTCTACAGAAGATGAGAAATCGTTGGTCACTGCATATCTGTAGCATGTAAATAGTTTTCTGAAGCTGCTGTAAGCTCTGTTTGTAAGAGAAAATACCTATGTTGAGCTGAGAAGCCTGAAGCTGTAACGAACCATTGGACTTAAAGATTGTAACTGGTTTGGAACATCAATACAAGCTAATTTATGGTGTCCTGGTCTATGTTGACGGTGATGTTATTCTCATTTGTAACTTGTTATTTTATTTCTGTTTTCATGTTGTTTCATTTTCCACTGTAAAGAACAGTTTAAACAAGGTTGGGACCTACTGTATATCAGTAACCTTCTCTGGCTGAGAAATCTTTATTTGAATGTTTTCTTCCAATCTGTGTTATTTAGGAATGACTTAATTTAGTTTAGGCATGAGAATGCTGGCGTTCCCTCGTCTTATTGTTTTAGATGAATATTATTTATGAATGTTACTTTTAGTATATGTTGTGTGAAGATGAACTGAAGGAAGATATGGTTAGCCCTGGTCCCAGACTTGTCTGCATAACTAACTGATTGTTTCCCTTGGAATGTGTTAAAAGCTGGCTAGTTTAGAAGCACTTACCAGATCTTAGACCATTCTGTGTTATCTTTGTGTTTCCCCTTGTTTCTTATGTTTTCTATTGGAAGTGTGTCAAAGGCTGGTTGGTTTAAAAGTACTTACCAGATCCTAGTCTGCTTTCGTGTCCTTCTTAAGTGTTTGTCAAAGGCTGGTTGGTTTAAAAGTACTTACCAGATCCTAGTCTGCTTTCGTGTCCTTCTTAAGTGTTTGACAAAGGCTGACTGGTTTAAAAGTACTTATCAGATCCTAGGCTTCTCTTCGTTCTGCATCTGTTTAATTCCCCTTCTTGATGTATCACTCCATTCCATAAATCAAACTTTAAAGAGATCCTTAGACATAGATGACTTGCCCCATGGACCACTCTTGCCTCTTGCTACTCCAATTAAAACCCTACTATGACTCCATTGCCCAATGGATTGAAGTTGTTTCTTGCCTATCTTCTTAGCTGAATCATTTTTCCCTTTCATTCATCTTCGCCCTTCATTTATACTTCCTTCACCTTCATTTATCTTTGTCCAACCAAAACAAAACAAAACCCTTGGCCTTCATAACTAGCCTAATATCATTACCTTAAGCTTTTCAAAGACAATATCCATCTTTGTACATATTGGAGAGATCCCTCTCCGGATTCAGGAGGGCTAGATCCTAGAATCCCAAAGTTGGTTGAAGTGATGTTAACTCTGTGATTGGACTCTCCCAATCTTGCTAATAAATTACAGAGACCTAACAATAGACACATGTGGGAAACAGAGCTCTGTTGATGGTATTGGAGTCACACTTTTCAAATCAATAGTAATGATAAACCCTTTTCTTATATCTCTATCTAATATCAAATGAGAGTATGCTCCTAAACCCTTAGTTTTGAACCTATTATGCATGAAATTTATTCATAAATCGATCATAATACTTTGTGTGGGTAGTGACCGCATAAGTAATTGTTTTCACATCAGCTGTCCCTTTCCCTTATATTCAAATCATTGCATAAATATTTCTATATCTATTTACAGTTTAATAATATGCATCAATTTCAGTAATGCAATAATTCGATTAATCGTATCATAAGTATGTATGCTTTTTACTACTATACAACTGATGTGTAGTACCTTTCTCTTCTATTCGATGGTCGAGGATGACCTATCATCCTTTATGGGGGGCGTGGATGCCTTTTAATGCCTGCATGCGAGTCAAATCCATATATTCTTGGTAATAATAAAAGCTTAACGGTATTGTTCTGATATATTGTGATGTGTTGTTCCATTACATTACTGTGCATTTGTGAAGAATTAACAGTGTGTAGATAGAATGGGAGGACGACCAATTCGTAGTGAGCCACAGGTGCTAGATGTTTCTAACGCTGCACGGGAAATTCTAGAGAGAGTAGGGTGGATTCCCTACCACACAAGACTGCAACAAGCTCATGAAACGATAGCCATTGATTTTTTACAGAATCTGCAGGAAGGTTACTCCATGGTTAGAGGTAGTAGATAACAGTAACAGACTCAATAATCACCGAGGTGTCTGGTCTGCCAGTGGAAGGAACCATATGAACCCATAAGAAGGTGAGGCTTCAAGAATCCATGAACATTTTCCGAGATGAAGGGCAGACCCTGGTCGTCAAAGGGAAAGGAGTTCAGCCAGCGACGTTGGGAGAACCATGGAAAAAATTGGCAGAAGTAGTACAGGGACACATAACATGCGATGGAAGAAAATATGTGGTAAGACCTTGCCACCTTAATTTATTAGCAGTATTAAAGAAAAAATGTATTGTAAACCTACTTGCATATTTAAATTTCTTATTTCATGATGCAGCCTGAAGTACAAGAAAGTATTATCATATAGACATGGTGGTAAGCCACCATTGCTTAATCAGATTGATAGTGAGTTACAGTCTTGCCCAACAGCAGACTAGTTGGGAAGAATTGATATTCTCAATTCACAGAGGAATAGCCCTACCTGCCCCAAAATGAAAAATAATTACTAGCACAGCAGCAGAACCATCAAAATGTAGACAATTCTCAAAGTTAAGAGAAGTACGGTAATGATAGAAGGTTTTCAGGGTAGCAGTAGCCAACCCCTAGAATTGCCCAGTTCGGAAGATGAAAAACCCCCACAACTTGAAGAAGAAAGTCACCACATCGATGAGGAAGAAGGAAATGAGGAAGAAGAAGAGAGTCACCACATTGGTGAAGAAGAAGAGAATCATCACACCAGTGAAGAAGAAGAGAGTCACCACACCCGTGGAGAAGAAGAAAGTCACCCTACCAGTGCGGAAGAAGGAAGTTATCACACCTGTGAAGAGGAAGGAAGCAATGAAGATGAAAGAGAGGGAGCGGAACCTCCCAAAACCACCATTACAAGTCCACCTCAAAGCCCATTACAGGAGGACCAATTGGCCCAAATTTTGGCCAACATGAGCAAATACATACAAGCCCACAACCCACTGAACTTCAACATTGAGATAAACCAATTGCAGGAACAAGCTGTTACTGGTAAAGATATAGCTGAGGGAATATCTGATGAAGTAGAAGAAGAAAAACCTCAGGGAATAGCAGAACCAACTAGGGTTACTTCGCCTGAGAAATGTGGCCAGGAAGGTGTGAACACTGGAGAAGTGTTCCAAACGAAAGACCCTCAGGGAACAACAGAACCAGTTAAGGTTACTACCCCTGAAGAGTGTAGCCAGGAGAATATGAACATTGAAGAAGTGTTGGGAGCAAAAAATAGAGCAGCAAGCCTGAGCAAAGGCATGACTACTGAAAAGCAAACCCTACTTGAGCCATTGAGTACAGAAAAAGGGACAGTCATTCCTCCCAGGAGGAAAAAGAAAACGACCGAACTTGAGAAGCTGCGGAGAGAACGGCAGAAGCGTTAAAATATAGTGGAACAACTCAGAAAAAGTATTAGGGTTCTCAAAATAAATAAAACCCCCAAAAGAACCCAAAAATAGAGGAACATAGTCACCAAACGAACCCCAAAGAAAAGGAAAGTAGCCACCAAAGAGAAGCCCCAGATTGCAGAGACTATGGAAACCCAAGATGAGCCCAATCAAGAAGACATGGAACAACAGGAAACTATTCCAAATGCAACTGCACCAACTGAAAGCGCACAGACCTGCAGTCAAAACATTTTTATTGACCCTACTATACCATAACTCCAAAAGGAACTGGCACAGGCTCAACAGGCAAGAGAAAAGCTTGAGGAAGAGACTATCCCCAAAAAGAAATATCAACAACTACAGCAACAACTAAAGGACATCAGCACATCAGAGGCTTAAGCCTATGATAGGTGTTGGAAGGCAGAAGAGAAAGCTGAAAAGGTAAGGAATGAATTAAAAATGGCCCGGAATCAAATGGATACTCTCTTCTCCTTATATACAGATGTTATAGTATGTAGATGCCCTGCCAAGAATTATGCTTTGTTTTTATTAGAAAGATATTTACAGTTGAAAATTAAAGTAGTTAGGGCAGGAAAGTCTATAGAATTAAACACTGTAGATGATTTTGTAAAATGCTACAAACTCTATGGGGTTAAATTCCAGCGTCTGCTATGTGAGTTCTATTTGTACAATCTTATATTAGAGAATGACATTGAGATAAATCCCAGCCCCTTTGTGGGTGACATCCAATATCAAGCATTTCTTTTATTTGTTGTCAACCAGTTGAAGTGGCTCAAGGCCTATAATGCTTTCCAAAGGCAGGAAAATGGGTTAGACCTTTGGGTTAGGGGTGAACCAAAACACGCATTACAACTATGGACTATGTAGAAGAGTCTAATGACAAAGGAGGGTGTGATCCAAACTTTGGGACCCGTCCACAGAGAAATTGTCTTGGATGGGGTAGAATGTTTTATATCTATCAGAAACCAGGCCTATATAGCAGCTAAAGTCCAATGGAATATTTCCAATCAGAATGTTCTAGGCAGAGGGCCATTTAATTATATAAATTTTGGATTAGCTGTTGACCGCTTGATTCTCTATAGTAACCTCATCTTGAGGGAAGGCCCATACTGGCTAGGTTGTAGGTTTCGAAGTCCCATTATATGGTATCCTGCAACAGACTATAAATCCATTTATGAGTTACCTGAAGGATAGACAGGGCACATCTTTGAATATTTAGCTGCAAACCATGGTTTTAGACCTCTTAATGAAAATCCTTCTCCATCCTATTCTCTAACTACTTTACATGTAAACTATGGTTTTCATGAGGGCATGAAAAAGGGTAAGCAGGGGGGTGTGTTGAGCATTGGAAAAGGTATGGATTCACCATATATTTTCTCATCTTTTTCCTTTAAACATAATTCCTTTTATTCTAGAAAGATGATTTATTGGAGGATTATGATAGAATTTCAAAGACTCGTGTTTATTGTGAAAATTGACTAAAAATTGCCTTTTGTTCTAAAAACAGGAAACAAATTAAGTAAACCATCATTCGAGAGGAAGAGCTAAAATAGGAGTAACCTCTGTTCCTCCAGAAAAGGATCGTATCCAGACAATAATGAGTAAATCAAAATGTATAGCTAAAGGAAGACAGGGAACAACATGGCTACAACCTAAGAAGACCAAGCACTAGCTAAAAAGAGAAAAGAACCGAATCCCTCAGGATCTTTCAATCCTGAGGGATCGCTTTTCAATCTTATCGTTGTTTCTTGTCTTATCCGTTGAATTGTTATAAAAGGAAGTGCCTTTAGAAATCGAGGGATGGAAAAAGGATTTATGATTAAACACTCCTTTTGTAAATCTGTAATTTATTAACTGTCGTGATTAGAGAGCGACTGTTGTAAATGCTATTTATGTCTGATTAATACAAGATCTTGTTGCCGTTCCATTTCTTAACTCTGGAGTAAAGCCTAGCGGCATTTCACTGGTGGTTAAGGGCCTGGTCCTGGTGGATCGATCTGCTGTTTGTATCGTTACCTTTCAGTTATCTTTGTGTGACAAGTTGTATTTGTTTTCGCTACATTTTGTAAGTTAATTGGTTTACTGTTTGATTGCTTATTGATATCGGTGCGTTACGTTGATAAATTGCTTTGTTGTTTCATTCTAACAAGAATCTTCATTCCTGTATCATTTATCTTGTTATGCTTTAACAGAGCTTTGTTGTTCAGTATTTGATGTTCTATTTCAGTTGTTGTTCCATTTGTTGTTTTGTGTTCATTTTAGGGTGTTGATCAAGAGAGTTTGTTGTCGACAGGATTTGCTGATTAATAGGATTTGTTATTTAATATAATTTTCTATTTGATTCCATTAGTTAAAGTTTTCTATTCATATTCATTAAATGGAATTTGTTGTTCAATTCTTCTAGTTATAGTTTGTTGTTCATTTACATTGCTGTTCAATTCCAGGTTTGCTGTTCATTTCAGATTAATTAGTTTACAAATTGAAAAAATTTTGGTTTTGAGAATTAGAAGCTTTAGTTTGATTTCTATTTCCTTTTAATTGCTTTAAGACAGGATTATCAACTATAAATAATATTGGTTATTGCTACCTACGTTCTCATATTGATTATCTTGTTCCTGTTTGATTTCAATTCCATCAATTTCTAAAGGAAAGAGTTATCATTATTGCATCCTTGACTGATGTTTGCTGAATGAATGATTGATTTTTCAAAGAATTTCAGTTAATGTCATTGTAGTTAGATTTCTTTTCCAAGCATCCGTTTACTCTTGTATTTAGAACACTATACTACATATTGTAGAGCATTACTCTTAGATTGAATTGTAGCCTTAGACTGAGTACACTCTTGAAACAAAAATTCATTCCTGGATTGATAATTAATGTAGGATAAATAGGCATTAAAAAGACACCTTTTATACCTCAACAGTTAGCTTAGTTGATATTGAGGAATCCTTCATTGCTCTTCAAGTTCTATTATGCTATCATCTTAGAAGCTTTTTCTTGTTTATTGGTCTGTCAAAGGATCCTTTATTTCCCATTTAACTCACTATGTTCACATTTCCATGTTACTTCACTCTCCCTTGAACTAATTAGATCCATTTGATCTTGCCAACTTTCCCTTTGAGCTATCCTTGATTCATTCTTACACCTTTCAAAGACCTTTTCAGACCCCATAGCCCAATGGATTTATATTCCCCACTCTATTAACCTACTTAACTAATTTCCCAACGAAACAAAAAAAACAAACAAACAAACCCTAAAATTCACAAATATCCTAAAATAAAACCTAAAAATAAAACAAGTTCATATCGTTTGCACAAAATAGAGAGAGCCCTCTCTAAGTCCAAGAAGGCTAGGTCCTAGGACTCCAAAGACTAGCCTGATGTTACCCGTGTCAATTTGTTCTCACCAATCTAACAAATTATAGGGAACTAACATAATGGCGATCACGGTGGGACCTTCTGAGTCAATAACCATATATGTATACCTTAGGACTTCAAAAACCCTTGTTACACATCATCTATTAATTTATCACCAACTCATAGCCTAACACAATTGGAAATAAAGGTGAGAATATTTCTGAGTTAATGACAATCTAAGTACTCCTTAGAACTTTAGAAACCATTATCAAATCATAGAGAACTCAAACTATTAGCCAAACAGTGGAAATCTAATTTCCTCACCATCCTAGCAAAATGATGACTCAACTGGAGGACACTCATAAAACCCTTAGGGCTACATAAAGGAAACTCATAAAATCCAAAAAAAATCCCTAGATTGGTTTTTGTCAGTTATTGGTGGTGGACCATACATTCATATCCTCAAAGCAACTAAAAACATCCACATGGCAACTCCACTAGCCTCCAGTAGGCCTATTACTTCACTAGTTCTCATTAGACTTCCCTAGGATCGTGTCAAATCAGCCCTGATAAGTTTAGAGGCCTAGTCAGACACTATGTGACTTTAGCAAACACTAAGAGAGGTCAACCTTCCTAAAACAGTCCTAAAATTTCAGCCTCTCTATATTTTGAGTTTGAAATCTGGCTTCACAAAGAATCAGTACCAGATTTCATCCGGATCCAAACCCTCCTACTATAGTTAATGACCCAGAAAATATTTTGTGTCAAACTTCTAAAAATTAAATTCAACTACTGTCAGGGCCATTCATAGAGCAATTTTTTTCCCTAAAAATCTTACAGCCTTGCAAGATCCCCAGTTTGACTTACACCATACAAGAAACCTTTTCAGAACCAAGTCACAAAGTGGGATTGATGAGACTGACCTTGAGCCCGTAGATTTGCAGCAGAGTTCTAGTAGAGAATAATCTCCTTACACTACTCCTGACTTTCAAATTCTCCATCACTTCAGCTCTTTTCATCCCAAGTCTACTCAGAATTAGTTTACTAGTCCAAGTACTTCCACCACACCCATTCATACCACCACTATGCAAACCACTCCATTTCATCTTGTACCCCATCTCACAAACACTCCCCTTTTAAATCCTCCTTGGATTTCATTAGCTGCCATCATGGCAGTAAGGTATGCCCCCCTAGTACTACCACAACCTTTGGTACCTTTACGAAATGACTACCAAATCCAGAATTCCCCACTTCACGAGAGATGACTCTACAACTGCTCAACAATGTGTAGATAGAATAAATGATGCTTTTGATTAAATGGAATTAGAAGAGGAAACCATGAAGATGAGGATGTTTTCCCAAATCTTAGGAGGAGAAGCTAAAAAATGGTTCAAAATCTTGACTCCTAACAACATACATGATCTCCCTTCCTTTTACCAGACATTCATAAACAAGTGGGAAATCAAGAAAAACCCTCTCCAAATCCTTTCCGAATATACCAACATTAAGACAAATGTCAAGGAAAGTGTCCAAGAATATTGCACCAGGTTTAATAGTGTTTATAATGCCCTCCCCCAAACATGAAACCCCCATAAGGCTTAGCTTTAGCAAAATTTCCAGAAGGTTTTGTTCCAGACATGGCCTATAAATTAAGAGAGAGAGATCCCCTGACTTTAGAAGACATGCAAAGGGGACCTATGAGTGTAGAGGCCAACCTGATTGAAAAAAGGGCTAGGATGAGGTCAAAAAAGAGATTCACATACAAAGATGAAACTATGGCCTCAACCTCTTCATCTGATGCCAAAATTGACAGCCTAGTTAGAAAAATGGAGAGAATGATGGAGAGGATAAATTTGAATGAAAGAACACCTCCTAGGGAAAATAAACCAAATCCCCAAAAGAGAAATAGGAATCAGAACTTCAGAAGAGACCCAACCCAAATCAGATAGAGGGAAAATGACCAACAAATTAGGCCTCCCTTCCAAGACAATTATATGGATGAGGAGGAAAGAGAAACAAAACAACCAGAAGAAAACCATGTAAACTTGATAGGCTCTAATAATGAGGTTGATGTTTTTCTCACTGAAGAAGGACAATGTTTCTTTGCCTCAGATCAAATTGAAACAAACTATGAAGATTCTAAAGACTACCAATTAGGATTTGAAAATTCCATAATGGAGGTCCATAGGCAATATGACCTTAGGATAAAAAAGAACCAAGAAACCTCCAAGAAAAACAAAACAGACACTGTTGTTAGGAACACCCCTAAAAAAATTCCTAAGAGGAAAGCAAACAGTACCATCACCATGGCTAAGAAAATTGATCCAAACAAAGACAAAAATAGCCAACAAAGTGGTGACCCAAGCTACCCTAGTGCATCTACTAGTGGCCTTGAGAAAACCCTGTTTTCTAAAGCCCCAAATCAGAATCAGCAAACTAAACTTGTAGAAAAAATTATGGTTGATAAAACTGATGTAAGCATGCCTAAAACACAAATACCTTTCAGTTTTGAAGGAGAGATTGCTAAAATCAAGATAACCATACCTCTCACTGAACTGATTACCCAAGATATGTACAGGTCCCAAGTTTTGAAAGTTTGGAACATGGGGAATGATACTGATACTCTAAACTTGACTGATGACAAACCTGAGCTGTTTTTTGGACCTGAAGTAGAGGGAAAATATCAAGAAGGAGCTATTACCCCTTTCTATGTTAGCTTAAACATACATGACAAGATCTTACAAAATGCCATGCTGGACTTTGGCACTTCTCACAACCTCATGCCAAAAGTAGTGATGGAGATATTAGGCCTGGAAATAACCAAACCTTACAAAGAACTGTATTCTTTCGATTCACGTAGGGTAAAATGTTTGGGTCTAATCAAGGATCTATGTGTCAATCTAGCACAAATCCCTGCTAAAGGCCTGGTCATGGACATAGTTGCAGCTGACATTCCCCCCAAATAAGGCATGCTTTTATCTAGATCCTGGGGAGCCAAACTTCAAGAAAACCTCCAACTAGACATGTCATATGATACCATCCCTGTTTTTAACCAAACAAGGAGATTGTACCTGGAATCACACATGAAGTACATAGTTAGCAGGCAAGAAAGGCCAAACAAAACACCTCTTTATTCCATCCATTCTGATCTTGACTCATTTATTTTATGTAATGAAGAAGACATTGATGAGAAGGTGAATAAAATTGAGACAGATTTAGGCATGCCGCAACAGTCAAACCAGGCACTGCACGAAGAACTCAACAGCTAAAACTCTAGGAGCCTGGAACAAAAAAATTCCAATAATGTTGTTAAGAAGCCTAAAGATACAGAGGTTGATATAGAAGAGTACAACATAGGCAGCCTAGAAAGGCCCAAAAAAATCAAGTTATCCAAAAACTCTCTCACCTTTCATAAAATAGAAATACATAATATTGCACAAAGGTTTTGAATATGATCTTGCATAAGGTGATGAGATATTAAAGCCTTATGACATAAACAATGTTCAAAGTATTATCCCTTTCAAGAAAAACCAGAAATATTTGGAGAAAATTGTGTCAGTAAGAAAGAAAGAAAAGGGGTATAGACTATATATAGACTTTAGAAACCTAGATAAAACCTCCTTGAAAAACAAATACCCTTTTCCTAAGACAAATCATATGTTGCAAGAGATAGAAGGCTCTAACAAAATGTCATTTCTTGATAGTGTTTCGGATTACAATCAAGTGATAATATTCCCAATTGATCAACACAAAGCCACTTTCAAGGCTCCTTGGGGCACCTACATAAATGACCAAATGCTTTCTGGGTTAAGTAGTGCGAAATCTACTTTCCAAAAGGCCATGGCTCCTGATTTGAGTTACTTCACCATGATATATATTGATGACATTGTTGTCTGTTTCAAAACTGATAAAGACTACCAACTTCACCTAAGAAGGATATTTGACATAGACAAAGAATAGGAGCGAGACTCAAGGAGAAAATATAAAGGAGATCATGGCCAGTTTGATAATTTGTGGAAAAATCCTCACATTGTGCATGCAAGTGGAGGTAACAATGCTTTCAGTTTACAAGAGCTGGATGGGAAAGGTTTGTTCAGAGGTCTTGTCAATGGCAGGATGCTCAAACACTATTTTTGTCAAAGTTCCTAGTTTGAAGCTTTCATTCATTGTACATAACATTACATGATGAAAAATCAGAAAAAAAAAAAACACAAAAATAGAAAAGGAGAAAAAGAGGGAAGATTTAAAGAAGAGGTACAGTCCCATACCCGAAAAAGAGTACTGTTGAAACTGAGCAAGTCTAAAGGCCACTACTTGTTAATGAAGAAGAGTCTCGTTTAGTCATATAGCCTAATCATTACTGAACTTGTTTTGAATTTCTGCTGATACGTTAGTGAAAGAAGGCATGTCAAACCATTTAAGCTTGACTTGTCATTAGGAATACATTAGGAAGAAAAGATGTTGGTTCTCAATGTTCAAATATGAATGAAAGAGAAAGATAGGGATGACTAAAAAATGATGAATCACATCCCTCATTATTTCTAGTTTCTTATTATGAAAAATAATGTCTGTGTGCAGCTTGTCCGAATGCCACAGCCCATGGCAAATCAAATTGCTCAATCTTGGTTCAGTCATGTTTTCAATTTCATGTCAGTAGATTAGAGAAATTTTTTTTGTCAAACAGCTTAATCTTGAAAAATAAGTAGACTAGGTAGAGAATAAGAGAGTTCATTTTCCTAATATGAACTCTTGGGAGTGATAAGGGTACAAGTAGATAGTTTTTGTTTTATGTTTTCAAATAAAATGAATGTCAAGGGTTTGACAGTCCAAGTGCACCCAAAGGAAGAAAAAAATTTAGGCAACGTATGATGGGTAGGTAGAGATAAGGTTGAATTGAGCATGTCTTTAATATTCTTAAGATCATAGCTTCAACGAAACAACAACAAAATGAAAGAAGAGAAATCTTCCAAATGGATGAGGCACTGGTATTCAAAACTTAAAGATTTGAGCTCTGAGGTCCCGGACACCTCCTGAAAAGGAGCTACCCTCCCCAAGTGGAGCCACTATTAGTAATCAGTAATTTTTACTATCTGAAGGTGAATAAATATCATTCCTAGATTTCTAAAAACAAAATTCATGAATATTGTGAGTTTTAGTAATCTCACTGCCTTTATTATCCTTATAGCAATTTTTTCACTATTTTACTACTTTTCCATTCCCTGTTTAAACTATCACTCGTAAAGGGCCCCTTCTGGGCTTATGCCACTCATATAATTTATTTTTCCCACCTATCACCCCACCCCTCTGTTTTTCCTTTAACCCACTACTTCACCTTCATCCAGGGTTATCACAAAACCTATCCTTTCCCGTGTTCACCAGATTCCTAAAAACTTGATGGTCTCACAAATACCCCTATGAGCTCTTTAGATCAGTCAAGTACATAATTTTCTATAGGTTCAAATACACCAATTGGTAAAAAAATCTGTTTTTACACTATCAAGATCCCAAGCCTAATTTCAGTCAAAGGACCAAGTTAAAACCCTACCTGATCATTAGGTTTTTCCTGAGTTGTAAGGTCATCGTTAGTACTTTAAGCTCTATTCTTCTTATACTAAGAACTTTTTCTAATGAGAAATAAGAGAGACACATGATTGCCCAAGAAAAAGTAGAGGATATCCAAGGAAGGCTATTTGGTCAATTTCAAAGTTGTGCAAAAGGTAAATGTGCTTGAAATTTCTGTAGGAATGTCAAGAGGTAATTCAATAGGAGAAATTGGTAGAGTAACTGATAAGTTTCTAAAGGAAAGTAGGAAGCATTGAGTCTAGAGGAGAAATCAGGGTTTTTAGGCCTGATTGGATCAACAGTCTGTCAAACAAAAACCCAATGCAGCAAGACACATAAAAGAAGATCAAGCTCTCATCTCAGCCATTTTCATTTAGTAGTTAAAGAATAGAAAACATGGTATGAGCTCCAAGGTAAAAATGAAAAGCTGTGAGGATGCTACCACTATGTGGATGGCTAAAGAAGAAGGAGAAGATCGACATGTTCAAAAGTCAGAGGGAAAAGTAAGTTTGTTTACCTGCCAAAGTAAAAATGTTCAAGGACATAAGCTAACCAAAGAAGGTGAGCCTTGTCACTCAAACAAAATCTGTAGAATAGGGAGGTTAATATTATCAATGGACAAGTGTTAAAGCATGAACTCAGAAACTTGCAAAACAAAAGGGTTAAAGGAAATATCAGTGAAAAGTAAAGGTTTAACAAGCATTATCATAGTGGGTTTTCTTGTTTTAATTTATTCTCCTCAGCTACAAAGGCCCTTTTCCACCCTTCAGTTACTCAATTCATTGATAAATTTCATTAAAAGAGGTCATAGAAGGAATTTTGATGTTTTGGAAAACTTGGGCAAACTTTCCCCTGTGCTGCACGCCTGGAACACCCTGCTACGCTCCTGGAGATTGTCTATTGTGTAAACTACACTAAGCGTTGTGTGCTTGTGAACAGGAGCTACACATTCACTGTCATGTAGACCCAACAGCCTGTGTTTGGAACCTACGTGCAACCTCACCCGACTACTTCCATTGTCGCGTTTAGAGACCCGACAGTCTCATGTTCTATGTGCTCAGTGATGCACGAAGAGACCCGATAGGCCCGCTCACCCTACTTCTCGACTCTTTCCTCTACTGCATGGGAATTTTCTCAAGATTTCCTGGCCAAGTGACCTAATAGAACTAGCATGAAGGCCTATCGAAGATGCGTTCAACAGTGAATGCACTGCGTGTTCAACAGCGACCCGACAGGCTTGTTCAACCTCGCCAGAATGGCCCAGTGCTATGCGCATGTGTTGCGCATTTGGCTACGAGAGTTTCTGCAATAGCTCAAGCCCTAAATTTTCTCAACAAATCCTAAAAAAATCACTTGCAAGGTTTTCCTATCACCTCAGAAGGGTAAGTACAAACAAAACCTCCTCACTTTCAAGTTCTTGTCATTGAATTAGAGGAATAAACCCTAGATTTTTCCATCAATTTCACAAAGAATAATTATGGTTTTTACCTCTAAGGCAACAAAAAATAAGCAAAATGTCAAAGGAAACTAATAGTGGCAGTGGTGAGGGAGGCCAAGGGCCTAAAAGACAATAGTGAAAGGGTGGAAGAGTAAATAGTTTTGAACCATTGAACACCAAGGAATTGACGATTGAATATTTCAAGGAGGTGGGTAGTTTTGACTTCTGTGAAAGGGTACAAAAGGTCGAAAGTCACCCTGAGTTAACCAGGCTCTTTATCCTTAACCTTCATGACCATCAAGTTCATCTAGCAGGGGTGAAATTTGAGCTATCCACCAATAGCATTTTTATGGCCATCTGGATACCTAGTATAGGAGAAAAGTGGTTCAAGCAGGCAAATTTGGACTTGAACCATTCTTAACCTTTCTTAAAACTTAGATACCAAGCTGACTGTGTTAGAATCGGTATCTTCATCCCTCTGTCAGAGATCAAATTTCTCTTGTTGAATTTCATTTTAGGTGTCTCATTTAGTTCATTCAGCTGCATGCCATTAGGAGCATGGATCATCTGACGGAAGGGTCTTGTCTTTCATATCCCTCATGTCTTGTACCTGCTGATCTGTGTCTTTTCATCCAAATCATTTACAGTCATCTTTGGTCTCCTGGTTAACAAAGAGTCATTTTAGTGTTTTTAGTCTTATTAGGTCTAGGGTTTCATTAATTTAGTCTTTATAATGTCTAATAATGTCAGCAAGAACATGAGGAAGCCTCAAATAAGGTATCAGTGCAAAAATTTCATCGTCATAATGCTTGATAATGATTTTTCTTCAAAACTATGTTTTGAAGAAAAATTTTCTATTTTATCCGTTTGTAATAAATGCAATGTAATTTTCAAAAAATTTTCAGTTGTAAAGTTCTTCAGGCGCAGCCCTGGTCACCTTTGCCAAAACCCCATGCCAACTATCCCTACAAATACAGACAAGAGATTCATCATTCAGCTCAAAAATCAAAAAGCACAAAGGAAACAAAAACATAGTTTATTTGAAAAGTGTCAAATGTTCAAACATTACAAAAGTGGGTTTTTTCAAATCAAAAATAAAATTCTATGGCATAAAAGATATTTTTGTGTTTCAATAATCCATTTGCAAGCCAAGACAAGAGTGAAGAAGAGAGAAAATGAAACTAGCGTTTGAGGGTAGACTGTGTGTGAAATTCATTGTCGCAGTGCACTGGGTGGAGGTTGCAGCGCACTGACTGAGCACGGTGCATAGGGCCGCTCTACACCGTGCAAAGTTGAAATATCGCAGTGCATAAGGAGAGCGCAATGCACTGGGCCATTGTCGTGGCGCACAGGGCCGAAACACAAAAATTATTGCTATCTCTCTCAAATTTTAAAACGATTTGGCCTCCTTTGCTCCAAGTAAGTTTATGAGACTTTGTAATTTCTATTAACCAATGTTTGGTGGTGATTAAGATTGAATATGAGAGTTTGAATTCCAAAACTATAAACCCTATTCCCTTGTTAAAAATTGCTCCTTAGGGTTTTGAATTTGGAGTTTTAAAATTGATTGGGGTGCCAAATACTCCATTTCCCCACCTTGTTTATTCCTTCCCTCACTATAATCCTATCATTACAGTTCATCCCCTATCCCCTTACATCCTCAAATTCAATCATACCATCTCATTCCCATTATCCCTATTCCTAAGTCATTTCATTTCCTATCACTCTCCCTTTCCCATTTCACTTATAAAAATTCCCAAACCCCAAGTTCCCCAAACAGTCAAGTAGCTGTCCATTGTCCCTACATTTGTGAAAATTCCAAAAGGCAAATTATCACTTGATTAAACCCCATTATCCTTACTGCCCTATTTCTCCACAGTCCCTCTCTTACCATCATATATTTTGCAATTGAAACAAAAGCACCAAATTCTCATTTTCATCTCATACAATCCAACATACACCTTGCAAGGACATCATGGAGACAGACACTGACACATCATATGATAGAGATAGTGATTCTACCACTGAGCTACATGCACCTAGAAGGCCTCGTAAAGGTGGTAAACATGTGAGAGAAGAGCCCACCTCATTGACTCAATTGTAGGCTTTCCCGCTTGCCATGGCATGTTTTCGAGAGCAGTCATGCTATCATTATTGTGAGATGATTGCCAAGATTCATCATCATCAGGATTTGGCTCATTTTTTGTATTGCATTTACATGATGGTCAGGTAACTCTTGCTGGTGTAAATTTCACTTTGACACTAGAAACCATCTCTCAAGAAACTGAAATACCGAATGCGGGTGAACAGTGGAACAAAAGACAGCAAGTGGACAGAGTGCATTATGAACCATACATCAGGCCTAGCTTTGTGAGGCAGCTCAGCAGAGTGTTCCCATTCTGGTTCCTAAAGGAATCCTATGCGCCTCTGATGAAACTCATTATCAGATACTTCAGTTGTGAGGGCTGGTTTTCACTCCTCTATGCCTACCATAGTAGGTTATTGATGCATTTCATGAGAGTGAGGATGATGAACATTCCTTATTTCATGTGCCGTAACATCGAGAGAATGACCACTCTTATGCAGAAGAAAACTCCCGAGCAGCAGTACAACAGTATTTATCACTATGCACTCATCAAGATCGTGGTTGTACATCAGCTTGGGTTGCAGGGTATTTCATGGGAGGATTTCATTTCCCATGACTTCTTCACAACTCCTTAGGTTCCTCTGGAGGTTGTCCATGATGCAGGTGAACCTTCACATCAACCTAAAGGTCACGAGACAGATTCTATCAGTGTGCCAGTGTTTGTTACTTATCAGAGAGGAACTAGAGTATTATTTGCAGCAGCCCGGTGAGTACTATCTCCACCTGGGGTGGAAGGGGTCTTGTTTCCGTCATTAACAAAACAGGTACAAGTACAGGATAGAGGTAAGAGGCCTATGCAGGATGAGGGCCCTTCAGGAGGCTAGGATACTGATTTCATACTTGTTGATGAGGATTTGAGCTCTCCAAGCTCAAAGTTGAGAGAGACTATTCAGGAGCAGAAGGCAGAGATATACACATTGACCGTCAAATTTCAAAGAGCCCAATGGATCATAAAATACCTGGAGCAGCGAAACAAACAGTTAGAAGATCAGCAAACAATCATGGAGTTTCAAAACATCCGTGAGAATCGGCAAGCTGCGCAAAGAAGCCAAACCGAGATGACACCCATTGAGCGGGAGATTGAGGCTGATAGAGAGACTTGGGTTGAGAGGGTCAATATTCATCTTGATAAGTTGTTGGAGAAGGCAAACAAGGAAAAGAACATGCTCAAGCACATGAAGAACCATTATTGGGCGCGAAATCATGTTTACAAAGCGAGGATCAAGATCCTAAAAGCAAGGCTAAGGAGGGCACTAAAGCATCATAAAAGGCATGATAGACTCCAAATTTTGGCCAAATCTTCTTTGGCCTAGCATAGTGCTTGATGGTGGACATTCAAAAAAAATTTCAATTTTGAATTTTTTGGCCTAAACATAGATTTTCCTGCCCGACGCGTAGCGCCACTTGGCGCGCGCTTATAATTGGCAGCTCTTTTGGAGGAAAAATTTGTATTTCTGGATTTTGCATCAAAATTTATGCATGTCTACCCATTACCTAAGGATTTTTACAAGTTTTTGGTTGCCTAAAGGGTCAAAAACACCTCAAAATTGGCCTTTCTACCACTTTTTGGACACACAGGAGGTAGTGTTGGGAGATTTGATTTTTGGAGGGGAAAATGGCAACCAAATTCAGAAATTCCACTTGGGTTGGAAAGTAGACAGGAAGGGATTTCCAAAGAGCTATATTGCACTCAATTTGGACTTCAGGAAGGCCCTCAACATCAGCCTCAAAGTTGTGATATGCATAGAGATTTCAGGCGCGGCGCATTGGGAAATTTGGCCTATTTTTCACTCAGCAGCTCAGTTTTTCGCCTAGTTTTGGCTAGTTTGACTTTTTCATATAATTCTTGATGTAACTTGATGTAATTTCATGACTTTGATGTAATTTTGGAACATTTTTACTCATTCTAGTATATTCATTCACCAAAAAGTGAAATGTAAGTGAATGAATCAGTTTCCTATCATATAGAGGCAAGTTGTTTCATTGCCTATATTCCAATTCTTAGTTTAGATATGGTTGAAACAGATCCTAGAATGATGAGCTCGAACCCTAGAGGCATGGAGATGAGTTAGGCTTGTCTATATCATGTAATTCATCAGTCATTTTCAGGGTTGGACACTTGGGATTGCTTGGCACTTCATTGTACATTTCATCTCTGCAATTTTGGCAAAGGAATAGACCAGGGTTTGCAGCACTCTTTGGGATCCATGTGGCTCTATGTTTTGATGGTGTGTTTATCTCTGTGATTGTAAGCTTACTGATGTTTTATGTGTATCATTTCCCTTCTCCTTTCTTCTCAAATTAAACAGATGAGTGATAAAGGTGGAATTCATTAGATAACTTTGCTCTGCCTTGAAGCTTTGTTTAATTTTCCATGTTTTCATCTGTTTGAAGAGGATTATTGAAAGAATCTTGCCCTATTCAGATCCTCACTGGTCTGAACTATCCATTCATTCAATTCAAAGCATCAAAACAATTTCCTTCCTTGCCCTATTCAGAACTCTACAAAAACTAGGCTTCATTCCCGGACCCAAAACTGCCTTTCCCTTTGATCCAACAAAAACTCCCAAAATCAAATCAAAATCCATTACTTATATACCTAGCCTAAAATCAGCCTATATTTCAAGTCATCTCAAGCCTCATTGATTATTTTTGTTGAGATTGACCCGGAGAGAGCCCTCTCCTAATCTGGTAGGGCTAGCTACCAGACTGAGCATGGTTTGATGTTACCCTAAACTCTGCCTTCCTTCAGCCTGAGGTAGATTTAGGCAATAACAGACTGCAAATCCATTTTTCCATTTTCACATTTACTGGAGAGATATGCGCCCTTGATGAGAGTCATCATGAAATATTTTACATGTGATGGTAGGTTTTCCAGCCTCTATTCACACCATGTAAGACTGCTCATGCACTTCACTAGGGCCAAACTGTTACATTTTCCCTATTATATTTATAGAATTATTGGTAAGATGTCTTATATTCTGAAAAAGAGACCTCCTTCACAAAAAATGCAAAGTCATTTTCACCATTCTCTTATGAAGATGATTGTGTTACATCAATTAGAGAAACAAGGTATTCCATGGGAGGTGTTCATTTCCCATGAAATTTTCACAAACCCATAGCCCCATCATCAATCAAATTCACCCTCATCAACTCATCCACCTCCATCCCCTCCTCAAACAACCCCCACTGACCATGACTCATCATCTACACATGAATCCTCTCCTCAGGAAAACCTCCCTTCCTCACCTTCTCCTAAAGCATCAGATCAAGAAGAGAATGATGAAGAAGAGGCAAGCAATGAAGATGATGAAGAGGAAGATGATGAAGAGGAAGAGGATAATGGTGAAGAGTTAAATGATGAGTAAGAGGATAATCATGAAGAGGTATATCATGAAGAGGAAGATGATGAGGAAGAGGAAAATGATAATGATGAAGAGGCAGGGGCAGAAAATGATCAAGATGAAGGAAGTGAACAAACCAGTGATATGAATGATAGTTCAGAGGTCAGCAATGAAGGAGAGGACAGTAAAGAGGTATAGTACAATGAAGATGAAAATACACAAAACAGTGAAGAGGCAAACAATAATGAAAAAAATGATAAAGACACCTCTAATAGTGACAACACAGAAAATGGTAAAGGCCATGATGATTTTGGAAACACAAAGGACAGTGATGAAGAAGAAACCATGATAATTGATAGCCCTAATAATGATGACAACAGTGACACTATGAACCAAAAAACAAGTGAAGAGGTTGATGATAGTGGTGAAGATCACAACAGTAATGTTAGCATGGAAGAAAATGAAAGTGAGTCTTAAGAAGGCAGTCAAGAACGCAGTGCAGAAGACATCAATGCAAAGATCAATGAGGAAAATAAAGGCAGTCTTGAGATCAGCCATGGTGAGAGAATTCAAGTAGAAAAATTTGAGCTTTTCCCTCTCACATATCAAAGAGGAAAGAGGCATGTGTTTGCTGCCTCTAAAAGGCAAGGGACCATGCCATCCTCCTCAACTAAGAATCTTGACAAAGGCAAACAAAAGATCAAAGAAGAAGAAGGAGAAGATCAACATGAGGTTGAGGAGAGTTTGAAATCATTCATATTGACAGTGATGAGTAAAATGAAGCAAGGATCACAAAATTTCTCCTCCAGAACAGAAATGGACAAATTGAAGACCTAAAAGAAAATCTAGATAGGGCCAAGACTGTGAATAATTCCCTTGAGATGGAGAGCAGATAGCTAGGGGCACAAAATTCCATTTATGAAGCTATTGCAATTAGAGCCTAGAAAGAGGCTCAAAGGGCACAGGTAAAATTAGAGAAATACATGGGCACCTATGAACAAAGTGAATATGAGGAAGGAAAAACCAGAAGAAGACCAAGGGCCATGGGTTTAAAGAAGGTCTTGGCAAGACAAAGGTAGAAAGAATCCGCCTTGGCAAAGCAGCTCCCTCTAAGTGAGCTGATTTCCATGGACATGGAATATGATCGGTATCCATGGCTAGAAAGAGAAAACACATACTTGGAGGAAAAATTGGAGAAAGAAAATAGAGACCTTGACCTCCAAAGGAAGATGACAAAACACTATGCACTTAGAAACCAAATTGCAAGGGCCAAGCTCAAAAGAGCCCTTGCCAAGGTTCAAGCCTTCAAGGAGGAAAAAGGTCAAAGAAAGCTCAACCTTCTTTTTTATTCTTCCATGCAAGAATCCCAACATAACAAGGAAGACAAATGTGAATTTTGGGAACTTTTTGGGAATTTTGGATTTTTGCAGATTTGGAGGGCCAAGTGGGTAGCACCCATGGTGCTATGCTTTTTCTGAGGGCATATTCAGGAGGAAAGGCTTACATTTTTGTAATCCTTAGCTCAAGTACAACATGTTCACCAAGTTTCAGGTCAATTGAAGTTGTTTTGGTCCTCCAAAAGGGTCAAACACACCCTAATTTTCACCTTTTTGTCTAGTTTTCAGGACATGTGTTGCGCCTTTACCAGCCTTAGGATTTTTTATTTTTGTGCTAGTTACAAGGGTCCAATCAGAAAACCAATGGTATTTTTGGAAATTTGACTCAGCAGGCTTTCCAACAAGCCATCACAGAGCCCATTCCGACATCGGAAAGGCCTTCAAAACCTTGTTGCAAGTTGACCCCGTTTTCTTGCTCCTCTACTACGCCCTTGGCATGGAAATTCATCCTAAAAATCAGTGTTGCGCCTTAACAGAGGAAAAGTCAAAAATTTACCCTTGGAAAGTTTTGGGAGGCTTGGCAAAGCCCAAATGTCAATTTCTTTGCCAAAAATGCCAAAAAATATATTTTGTTTTAGATATTTTGTGCCTTGGGCCTTGCAATGTCTCAAGGACAAAAGTGACATTTATGATTAAGTAATAGGATTCTAGAGACTTAATTAGGTTTCAGTCCTCCAATGCATGATAAATAGAGCATGGAGGCTTCATTGTATATGTTGGACATTTGCTGAGCATGTTATGAAATAGACCTGGAGTTTATTGGTGAAACTGGTTGTCGGTGCCTTGTGATGGTGTTGGATTGTTCTTCTATGGATCAAGCTCACTCTTAGTATTAATTAATCTTGTTAAAATGGTGATTTATTCCATATTTATGTTTGTTTTCTTTAGTTATTCATTGTGTTTATGGTTCATTTAGTCATAGAACAAAAATAGAGAAACGGGATTTATCTTCTTTATACCCTACTTCTACCTACTTTCTTGACTTCTATGTTTTCTTCCTCAAAGTTTGCTAAAGAAATTCTTAAATGATTTTTTAGTCTTACTGATATGTTATGTTAGAATGCTATTTGTTTCCAAGTGATTTTTAGAGATTCTTCACTGCTCTCTTAGCTTGCTTAACTATTGTTTTTAGGACTTGGTTAGCCTAGTTGATATTGAGGAATCCTTCATTGCTCTTCAAGTTCTATTATGCTATCATCTTAGAAGATTTTTCTTGTTTATTGTCCTGTTAAAGGATCCTTTATTTCCAATTTAACTCACTATGTTCACAATTGCATGTTACTTCACTCTCCCTTGACCTAATTAGATCCATTTTATCATTCCAACTTTCCCTAGCTATCCTTGATTCATTCTTACACCTTTAAAAGACTTTTGCAGACCCAATAGCCCAATGGATTGATATTCCCCACTCTATTAACCTACTTAAATAATTTCCCAACTAATCAAAACATAAAAACAAACCCTAAAACTTAACAACTAGCCTAAAATCAAATCTAAAAAGCAAACAAGTTCATATCCTTTGCACAAAAAAGAGAGAGCCCTCTCTGAGTCTAGGAAGGATAGGTCCTAGGACTCCAAAGACTGGTCTGATGTTACCCATGTCCATTTGTTCTCACCAATCTAACAAATTACACGGAACTAACACTAGGAAGGCCTTGGCTCGCAACCGTGGATGCCTATATCGAGTGTCAATATGGACATATAATTATATCCAACGGGACGGTTGCAAAGAACCTCACTCTCTATCCTCCTACGGAACCGAGCCCAACAGATAAATTATTAGCAAAGTGAAAACCTCTACCAATGGAAGAATATGAGCTTGAAAACAAAGAAATTAGATCGATCCTTACCATTGGGAAGGCCCTTCAATTCAAAACAGAAACTAAGGACGATACCATTAACACTTTTATTAATGATCCTTGTTCTATCTTTGATTCAACTCGTCAAATTTTAGAGTCTTCCATGAGGTTTGAAACATGGGAAAATATTGAACCAGGAGATGAAATTGAAGATATTCCTGCAAATTCATCCCATGATGGTATTCCAATTGAAATAGAACCAGGAAAGACACTCAACCTCAACCCGAATCTGTCAGAATCCCAATGTAATATTCCCAATTAGTCCTAAGATAATTGGAATATCCACTTTTGTTTTTATTTCTTTGCTTAAAGAATAAATGTATAAGGAGTTTCATCAAACAACCAATAAATAATAAATCAAGGCCAAATGTGAAAAAGGCTAAATCTTGGCTATGTAAGAAAAGCACCCTTAGGTGTGAAATGGGCTAGATACTTTGACTAGGTCAACCTTAACCAAATCTACAATGTTGTCTTGGAGGAGTGGCCATCAATGTGGCACAACGTAGTTCTAGAAGGAGATGGATTGTGTGAAAGAGAAGATTTCATTGAAGGTGGTTTAGGGTTTACAAGATCTTAATATATATAAGGAAGGGGATGACATCATGGAGAGGTTGTTGAAGATATGATATTTTGATATATTGTCTGTTTAGACCATATAGCTTTCTTTGGTTGTTTAGCCTAGATTGCAAAAGTTGTTTAGCATTGGGATCTCCTATTTAGGAATTCCACCTCTTCCCATTGAGTAGCTCCTAGGAGAGTCTTGTATTGCATAGTCCACTATATGGCTTGAGGCCAAGCTTCTCCTTTCAACTACAACCCATATCCTATTGAGGGTTTGGTTGTCTTTACAAGCTGTAGCAAGTGGAGGCTAGATCTATTTAGATCTAGGACATTTCAGTGCCCTTTTTCAGTGGAGGAATCTTCTACTCCATTGGGAGGAGTGTATTGGAGTGATTGAGCATAATATTTTGATCTTGGCATGTGGCCAACTATCATCTATATCCTAAAGTTCAGTTTCTCTTCCAGATCTTCATTATTCCTATAGGTGTTGTTGCAGGGAGTTTGGGTGCACCATTTGGAGAGCTGGTTTCTGAATATTGGGGATCTACCCTTCACTTTGAGATCCATTGGAGGATATCTATACATTGTATATTTCAGATCTGATCTGCATATTTCTGAATAATTCTTAACCACTGAATATTTCTGCAGATCTGTATTCTTACATATCAGATCTACTGCTTATACTTGGTGTAATGCTGAAAACCCCAAGGGGATCTGAAAGAGGAGCCTTTCTAGTACTTGGATTTGACTTTTTATGCACAGATCTTCTCTAGATCTGATATGTAATATATTGTACCTCAAGAAACAATCCCTTGGTTGTGGTAAGGAATTAGTGCTTGAGACATTTATAAATGTATGTCACAATATTAAGATATTAGATGGTCTTTGTTAAGCACCTTTGGAAATTAATTATTTACAACCCTCAATGATCTGATATAATGAAAGATTTCATAATGCCATTATCTGTTGATGTAACTTGAATTGGAAGGAAGAAAATGAAATGGAAACTAAGAATGATATGCTGGATAACAGAATCTATCATTTTTAATTTCTGAAAGAACCTTATAGAGATAAAATAGTTGGGGTGAAGGAGCACACATTAAGGAAATTTAACTCTTACTTACATACTGTAAAAGAGACCAGAAGCTACATTACTACACCTCATTCATAGAAGAAAAAATATGATGAAATTGGAAAAAACGAATCAACATCAATAGGTGCAAGAAACTTGATCTTCTTTCCTCAAATTTCATAAAATTCAGTACAATTTATAGTCCTCCAGAGGCAAAAACTCAGAACCCTAATGATATTTTTTTCTTCCCTTTTATTCTCCCTTCTCAGCCTAACTAATTAACTGTTAAAACAAAATCAGTTAAAGAACTAAATTTCTAAAATTTTAACAGTTGCAAAATTATTCCCTATTCAAAACATTTATCTAATGAAGAAACTAGCTTTTGTGAACCCCAACCCTTACAAATATGGTCAAACATACTCACGGGTGTCTTTATATTTTAATTAATAAGAGAAATTTAAAAAAAATTCTTCGAATTTTTACATGTTTCATATGGTACTAATGCTGACGTGGACAATACATATATTTAGGTCTCGTACTTTGTATTTATGATATAAAATATTAATGGTTTTTCCAAAACCCAAAACCACCTACGGGAGCACTTGTAGCAGTATCTTGAAAAAGGAATGAGTGATGTTGCATTGCATCATAGCCATTTATCTACAAATAGTGGTTCAAGCCAAACCACTCTACGGGGGCACTCTCTCACATAAGTTCTGAGTAGTTTGTGA
Source organism: Pinus albicaulis (assembly GCA_034641835.2). Lineage (NCBI taxonomy): Eukaryota > Viridiplantae > Streptophyta > Pinopsida > Pinales > Pinaceae > Pinus > Pinus albicaulis. The sequence goes on from CM076572.1 coordinate 1,344,365,053, forward strand.
TGTCAGGAAAGCATTAATTACGGACATGAATGATACAAATATCAAATTTTATGAGATATGGCTGAAATTTAACCTATTTTCTTCTCTTCTTCTTCACGCAGAGCCTCATTGATATTTTTTATTGCATGAACTCAAATTAGAATCTAAAATGCACTGAGTTTTATTTAAATATCATCTGAATGCCAAGTGATCATCTGAGAAAGAAATTTTCATCATGCAAATCGAATTCTCCTAGAATGAATCAAACCCAGTTTTGGAGGAAGTTTTTGGGAAAAACACATATTTGAAGAACTGATGAAATATCTTAAACCTCTTTGAATTTTTGAACAATTTCCATGTTGAAGTCAATTGGGCATATTCTGCAAAAAAACCCATTTTGCGGATTTTTGAAATTTTTCTCCATTTTCCCAGAATAAGAAATCGAAATTCACTGTCTTGAGAGTATACGTGTTTTCTGAATTTTGACTTTTTATTTGCATCAATATGGTTGCTCAAATTTTAAATGCATGTGAAAATATGATCTCCCACAGATAATATGCAATTAATCATAGATTTTAAGGCTTTTTCTATGAAATTTACACACTATAAGTGCAAATAATTTGAATCAGTGCAACCCTTAGCTATTGCTAGCAATCCAACATCATTAACAAACTTAGAATCCGGGGTTAATTTTCCAAGAGAGTGAAAACGAACTCCAACATCTTCCATATTTTTATTAGTTATCCTTACACATGCTACAATGCCAAGCCCTTTCAGTGTCTTTGCACAACCAATTTCTATTGTTGTCATGCCTCCGTTTGTCAAACCCTCACAAACATGAAGATTCCAATTCTCAAGTTGTTTGTATTGTTCTCTTACAGCTGTAAGACCTTGATCACTTATATAGCAACCCTGTAAATATAAGGCCTTCAAAAACCTACAATGTTGAACCACTGATGCTAGGCCCAAACTTGTGACTGCATGGCATCATAGTAAACTCAAATTTTCCAGACTTTGACAACCCCCTCCGAGAACATTAAGACCAAGGTTTGACATATTACAAGATTCCAGTTCATCTTCTTCTATTCCATGTTTCTCTATAGAGTGATTTATTTTGAGTGTTGGCCTTGAAGATGAACTTCCAGCAATAGTAGTTTATGCATAATCTTAGTCCAGTTCCAACGTGGAAACATAAATTTTTCTTTAGGTACATTTAACATCCTTTCATCCAGTGCATACAACGTGAATCATTAAAGCGCAAGACTAGCAGGCCTATGCATCCATCATGACTGTCTGAGGCCCCTATTTAAATAGTGTGTCTTCTTGCACTTTCTAGCTGATACCATCTCTTTAGACAAAAGCACAAGAATCCCTATATGAATTTTGTCCATCTAAATGTCTAAAAAACCTTGAATTTCTCAGACCCTTTCTTTACTTTTAGCTGAGTCGAATTAGGCTACAACATAAGCAATAGCAGTTTGCAGCCTAATAAAAGAATGTTGTCAAGGCAGTTTTAGTCTATACATGTGGTTGCAGCACCTCTTTTGAGGGAATTTCTTCTATTTTTGTCTTGTATTTATATCTATGCATCTTATGGGCCTCATATACATCTATTTTGATACTGTAAATACTTATGAAGAGCATTTTTATTTGCCTCCTGCTTTGCTTTGGATGAACTGCGTTATTTTAATGCATGATTATTTAATATTGCTGCATGTTTCCCATTCGGGATATTACAGTGGTATCAGAGCATCATCTTGGCATAGCCTATGCTTATTGAGAAGCCAATATGTCTTTTTAAGAAAATAAAGGATAGAAGAAGAAGTTTTATTACATTGAAGACAAAGAAGACAAGGGTGAAACCCCTTTATCTGGAAAAATGAAAGGGAAAGAGTTCTCAAAACATTTGTTCCAAACTCTGCAAGAGCTTAAAGGAGAAATCAAAGAAATGAAGAGGGAAAGACATGAAGGTCCCTCAAGAAGATATTTACATGAAGAAAAACCTAGTTCTTCATATTATGTGTGCAAGCACTCAACTACACAATCAAATCTACAACGTTATTTAATGCCCAGATTTACTGCAAGAGAGATGAAGGAAGAAGATGCACCAAAGGATGATACTTTGAGTGATTATCTTCTAGAGTATTAATCTAAATCTTGGACAATCAAGGAGAACTTGAGCTTCCAAGAGTTCTGCCAACTCTAAGAGTAAAGGAGATCTAGCAAGTAAAATAGAAGGAGAAGAGGTAGATTCTTTCTGCCAAATTTTGATGGATCCTCCACATGCAAAGCCAAAGAATGGATAGATCGGCTAGATTCATATTTGGATCTACAAGTTTCAGAAAAGGAATCACTTAAAGTAGCAGCGCTGCATCTTAAAGGTAAATCTTATGATTGGTGGTTATTTCAATCCTTTTCATTGAAGAATGCAAATATATCTACTTATGCAAGATTCAATAGGAGATTAGTGAAGAGATTTGATGTGAAGCAAACTGAAACATCTTTGATTGAGCTAGCAAAGCATGAGCATGCAAAACCCTTGCATGAGTTGGAAAGATCTGTTATGCAAACTCCACTTTAGATTTCTGTTGAAGGGGATAAAAATATGATTGATACCTTGCCAAGAGCAAGATTCCCATTGCATGAAGAGATTTATTCTCAAAGGGAAGTCATTGAGATCCCTCTTTCAAGGGAAGACCAATATCTAAGGTCTCTCATTAATAGTGAGGTATTCTCAAATATTGATGAGGAGAAAGAACAAGAGGGCAGTAACAACACTGTCACTTTAGAATAAGAACCATCACCACATGGGGATGGAAATGAAGTTATTTCTGCAAGGGGAGGAGCTTTTGCATCTTTTCAAATGGTTCCCAAGGAGCATCATGTGACAGTAGTATTGGGAAGTAACACCTCGCTCCAAGAAGGAGGAGGAAGGATGGATCAACATCCAATGATGAGGAGCATGCACCCTTGTTTATTTCAAGGGGTTTCTATTCATGATAAGGAGACTGAATTATGCAGCAAAGGGAGGGACACATCAATCCACTCATTCATACAGTCTACTTCAAATTTTGATGTCTCTTTGGATGGAGGAATTCCACTAGGGAGACCCCCTGATTAGAAGAAGAATAAATTTTTCTCTCAACTTAATGCACCAGTGACATATTTGGATAAGGAAGGAGCCTTGGGAGAAGCTAGCACATCACTGAGAACCATCGATGGGTTCCAAGGAGAGATGATGCACTCTATGATTTGGAAAATGCCATGTCCCACTCAGTTATTTTCACTGGAAAATGATTCAGAGATCTATGATGACATGAGTATGGTACCAATAGGCCACTCCATAGTTTTGGGGCAGCGAATGATATCTCTACATACAAATGATATTTATGAAGTTGACAAGAGGGTACCAACACTCTTGTATGCATGGGCCAAACTATGGAAGTTTTGGAAGAAAGAGACCTTTCAAAAGGACGTTGACTTCCATGAAATTCAATCTTGTCTTGAGAAAGATTAGTTGTAAGAGAGGCAGCAGAGATGGAGCTACAATACTCCAACATGTGACTTTGGCATTAAGCATGTAAAAGTGGATAATGATGATGTGACAACTACTTCATTTCAGAATTTTATAGCATTGTCATTGTTGGGAAGCCTAGATCCCTATTGGGAGTCCCAACTCTTGGTGGAATATTCCAAGAACCTCTTCACATGTAAGGTTCTTGATGGGTAAATGGAATATAGGAGGTATAGAATGGTTGATGGAGTCATTTACTTTCATTACCAGATCTATTTGACTAAATAATCAAAGCTCAAAGATAAAATACTATGTACAACCTATGAGATCTTGCTTTCTACCCCCACTGTTTTCATTAGAACACACCATATTATCTTCAATGGATTCATGTGGGAAGGCTTTGAAGAAGATTTATATCAGCATTATAAAAGATGCATGTACTGTATGGATATGGAGCAGCAACATAACTATATGGAAGAGTTAATTCAGCGCTCTCTTTCTCTTTTTGAGGAAGGAGATAGATCTATGCACCACTCCATTTGTTTGAGGAGGACTATTGGTGAAGAGCATACTTATGTAAATCATATTTTATTTTCTGATTTTATGCATTCTTTTACTATGTATATGCAGACCATGACTCCTAAGAGGAGTGTTATACCTTATAAACTTCATGGCCAACTTTGGGCCAAAACTATTTCTGATTATGGCCACTCCCTTGGTGAAAAAAGGGAGATTTTGCAACATGATGGGTGCTTCCCTAAGGCGCCAAATATATATCCCACTTTCAGCCATGGTGAGATGTTATGGGAAGCAAGTAAGTGGTGGAAAAAAAACTTACCATATCAGTATCTGATGCAGTTAGGAGATCTACTATGCTGGTTCCACTTGTGGGACTATGATCCACCTCCATCATTGTGTTTAAGTATTTATGTATTTCTGATTTTGATCCCACATGATGATGATGCTCTAATATTTGTTGGGAACATGATAGGAGGGATGACACTTTGGTTGGGTGTGTCCATGGGAAATGAAACTTCCCATATTTATTCATACTTCAAGATGAGGAAGAGACATTATATGGATGCTACACTTTATCTTTTGTTTCTCTATGCAAAAGGCCATATGTGTGACTTATGTCTTTGGGAGAAGCCTCTCACATGGGAGAATTTGTGGCAAGACATGTGTTGCTTGAATCATATTCAACTAACACCTCTTATCCTCTACTATTTTCAAGCTTTGGAGAAGCTTATGGCAGCAAGAAGGTGGTTGGGAGGCCACTTATTGTACTATGTTTTGTGGCAGCAACAGGAAGAACAATGCTGGTCTCAATGGAGGGACTATTGTCACCATCCAATATATCATTTTAAACTTAGTCCATGTTTCTTTTGGAGTACATATGGTGATGATACTTCATTCACTATATGCATGGAAGATTGGGCAAGAAGGATCCCTAGAATCAATGAAGGGAATCATGAGGTTCCAAATCTCTTTTAGCTTCATGAGGACTATATTGTTGCAGCCCAAGATTATCAACTCCAAATATATCATAAATGGAGGGAGAGACAGCGTAATTTGAACATTCTTACCTCTCATTTCTAGCCATGCAACCCCTATACATTTCATAAGGGAGGGTTTTGTGATTGTTTCTATGAGCTACCAAGGATGGCTCACTTTTTTTGGATTATAGCATGGAGATTGAAGTTTCTCATGGGGGTTGAAGCACCCTACATTTATCATCTCTCCTACCTTAAAGAGGCCAATGGAAAAAATATGATTCCTTCTATGTATCTCCCACTTCTACATGATGATAGCTATTTGGGTTATTCACCAAAGGCAAACTTGTATTCTTGGGAGGAGATAAATCCATTAGAGATTTTGCAAAGTCCTTGTGAGTTGATTGAGGACAAGCAACATTTTGGAGGGGAGGAATGTAATATTCCCAATTAGTCCTAAGCTAATTGGAATATCCACTTTTGTTTTTATTTATCCTCTTAAAGAATAAATGTATAAGGAGGTTCATCAAACTCTGAATAAAGAATAAATGAAGGACAAATGTGAAAAAGGCTAAATCTTGGCTATGTAAGCAAAGCACCCTTAGGTGTGAAAGGGGCTAGATACTCTGACTGCGTCAACCTTGAACTAATCTACAATGTTGTCTTGGAGGAGTGGCCATCAATGTGACACAGCGTAGTTCTAGAAGGAGATGGATTGTGTGAAAGAGAAGATTTCATTGAAGGTGGTTTAGGATTTACAAGCTCTTAATATATATAAGGAAGGGGATGGCAGCATGGAGAAGTTTTTGAAGATACGATATTTCGATATATTGTCTGTTTAGACCATATAGCTTTCTTTGGCTGTTTAGCCTAGATTGCAAATGTTGTTTAGCATTGGGATCTCCTATTTAGGAATTCCACCTCTTACCATTGAGTAGCTCTTGGGAGAGTCTTGTATTTCATAGTCCACTATCTGGCTTGAGGCCAAGCTTCTCCATTCAACTACAACCCATATCCTATTAAGGGTTTGTATCTCTTTGCAATCTGTAGAAAGAGGAGGCTAATCTATTCAGATCTAGGACATTTCAGTGCCCTTTTTCAGTGGAGGAGTCTTCTACTCCATTGGGAGGAGTGTATTGGAGTGATTAAGCATCATTTTTTGATCTTGGCATGTGGCCAACTATCATCTATACCCTACAGCACAGTTTCTCTTCCAGATCTACATTATTCCTATAGGTGTTGTTGTAGGGAGTTTGGGTGCACCATTTGGAGAGCTGGTTTTTGAAAGTTGGGGATCTTCCCTTCACTTTGAGATCCATTGGAGGATATCGATATATTGTATATTTCTGATTTGATTTGCATATTTTTGAATACTTCTGAATCACTGAATATTTCTGCAAATCTACATTCTTACATCTCAGATCTACTACTTATACTTGGTGTAATGAAGAAAACCCCAAGGGGATCTGAAAGAGGAGCCTTTCTAGTGCATGGTGTTAGACTCCTATACCAATAGGTGTCATTTTTCATGATTAACTTGTTGAACTATGCAATATGTTCAAACCTTTTTCTTGTTGCAAAGGTGTTCCATATTCTTAGAAAATTAGAAAATCAAAACATTTAAAAAATGTAAAGAGGGTATACCCTAAAAGAAAAATCAAAGGGTGAAAAAATAAAATGGTCAAAAAAGTGAAAGAAATGAACCCCAAACAAAAATCGACCAGGAAAGTGTGCAAGTATAAATGCCACTACTATTTCATTTTCTGTAATAAGCTATTGTTTGCAGCTTGTCAAACTTTTGCCACAATTTATGAAGAGTCAAACAGTTTAAACTTGACTCATTCATTTTTCAATTTCATGTTGTAGAACAGAGAATAAATATCTGGCCAAACAGTTTAATATTGGCAGATAAGTAGATAGGTAGATTTAATAAAAGGTGCTCAACAGTTTAATCTGAGCCCTTGGATGTAATAAGGTTAGAACTAGATAAATTTTCAGATGTAAAAGAAAAAGTGTGATAAGGGTTTTCTAGTCTAAGTGCACCCTAATAAAGAAGAAAAAATGGTAGGGTAAAGTAGGTAGGGTAGGTAGATGATGTTGCAGAATTACATGTGATGGATGATGGCTCTAGATGTGTTAAATCTTCTGTTTTCATCACAAATGCAAAGGCAGACACTCCATTGGAAGAAAGCAAAGCAAAGCAAAGTCAAAATCATTAACTTCCCTTCATTTTTTTTCCCTAAAAATTTCACTGATTTCCCTTAAGTATTCAGGTATTTAAATATTAGAGGGGCTCAAGGCATTTCCTTGACTTTTGGAGGGACCGGACCCTCGGCCCAATAATTGGAAAAAACCTAAGTACTTCAAATTATTCACCATCACACTCATTCATTTCTAAAAAATATTTTCCTAAGAAAAATCCCATTTTACTTAGGAAAATCATGCAATATTCCATAAATACCCTTTCATGCAAGCATAAGCTAAATACATTATTATAATGTTTTACACTTAGCGCTCTAGCTCATTTGTCATATTAACACTAATTCTATGTATTAACTCCTTATAGAAATGACCTTCTCCTATTTTATATAACTCCTTTATATAATATCCCAAAAAATCAATTTATTATAATTTTAACCAAAGTATTTAATCCCCCACTTGTTTAAATAAAAAAACCCACTTTAGACCCCCTTTGGTTAAAGTATATCGTTATATTATTCCCACCCCCTATGGTAAATAAATCATTTTGATTTAATTACTATATAATAAAAATATTCAAAAAATGAGTTAAACATATTTTATGTGTTTAAAACGCAAAAAATACACCATATTTCCTTTCCCGACTCCTTTTAACCAAGGTTAAAAAATAAATTCCCGATATACATTTGTAAATCTTAACCTTGGTTAAAACCCAGTTTACAAGTTTAACCTGACCCTTCGTCATACATAGGAATTAATTAATCCCCATGATTAATTAAGAACCTAACTCCCCAATCAAATCGCTCCCGATGTGATTAATTAATAATAGATTGCATCGGGCCCTCCTATTAACTCCCTGTCAACTTCACGCCTCGACCACCGTTCGATCAGCCGCTCCAAGATCAACGACTATTGATAATTTCGCTGACCATCCTGATTCGAACAATAACGCGCGAAAAGCCGGTGGTTTTCAAATAGTGCCATTGCCACGCGTCATTCATTCTATGGAATCACTGCCCATTCGCTCAATACCACCTTCCCTCAAAAGCGGTGCGGTAGAAACCGCTTACCGCTTGCCCTCTGTGACGAATCCACCATACTTGCTGACATCATCATTAAAAACCTGCCAACCTTTTGAATTTGTGAATAAAACGAATGTGCCCGCTTCGTTTTCATTATCTCATGCACTAACTAGTCTCCCATGCAACAAATTTCAAAAATCAACTATTGAAGTCTACTGACCGTTACCTTGCTGAAGAGAATTGTAGTTGAGTATTCCAAGGTTCTTCCGCCATAACCAGTACTTGTTCAAATCACTGTTCATTCAAATCTTACCCGCCAATATCAACCGTTTACCCGTTTAAACACAAACACCCTAGTGTTGCTCATTTTCACCTGATTGTGCAGTAAAACCCTTTGTAACCCAGCTGCACCACCTAAAGCCTCTGTTAACCAATTCGAGCACGGTTTACCTCCCAAAATTCATTCTAGATTCACTCCACAGACCTCTCAAAATCAAATGAAACCTTTTCGACCTCCCTTGCAAACCAATGCTTTCTTAACAATTTGTTTTGTTTTACAGGTGATCAGAAGACCACATCCTTGGATAAACAGTCTTAATACTAGTCATAAGACTTGTTTACTCCAAGAGTGTTATCAAATCTATTCAAACAAATATGGAAGATAAAACATACAGATGAAAGACAAGCAAAGGAAACAGGATATTAAACGATTTACTGTTGAAACAGACTGTAAAAACCTAAACTACACATTGAAGGTAAAAGGACACAGTAAAGAGCAGTCAAAGAGTATCAGGGTTAAAGAGTATCAGATTGAAGACCAAGTCAATTAAATCAGCTAGCATGAAGATAAACAACAGGGAAGATAGTTACAAAACAGAACATACAAGTTTATGACAAAATGAAGACAGATAAAAAATAGACTGGTAAAAAGTAAAAAGTAAACAGTAAACAGTGAAAGGAAACATGAAGATATTAAGGGTTTAAAAGAGATGAAAATACTTTCACCAACATTGAATTTTGTCTAAAGTGAAAGTAAAACAGTCAAAAAAACGAAAAGGCGAAAAGATGAAAAACACAACAAGAAGGAACATTTTTGCAGAAATTTCATGCTTTAGTCATTGTTTTGCAGAAACTATTGTGATCAATCCAAGATGAATTTTTCAAACCTGAAGGAGATTTATGTTCTTAGGAGGACAATCTACAAAAACCTCTTGTTATCACTCAGGTTTTCCTAGAAGTTGTGTAAGAGGAAATTATACCCGAGGTAACCACAAACCAACCTTTTAGATGCAGAATCTAGCCAATCTGCATCCAGAGAGGGCTCTCTCTTTATGATTTATCTTTGTTCTTGAAAGGTTTTAGGCTAGTTATAGATTCAAAGTTTGTTTTGGGAGAATGGTGGAATCCACAAACTAAGGGCAAGGCTGAGAGCTTTCAGTCCATTGGGCTATGGAGTCAAAGGATGGCTTTACTGGATTTCTATTCTACGCACAAGATGGTATTACAGGGCAAGATAGCTAGACAGAGAACAATCCTTAAAATTTAAAGTGGTGGGATGATCTTGAAGGGATGAAAGGCAACTAAGAATCTTTCACCATGTTCAAAGGAAAGAAGTGAATTGACTACAAACAAAGAGCAATAAAGGATTATTTATTATAGCAATCAACAGTGCTTAAATTAGCAAAGCAGGAGCATTTAAGAATTCATGCTTATAGCTAATTTAGAAGAAAACATTTAGGAACAATCACATTTGAAAACAGAGTACAATTAAGCAAATTCTGTTTCAATCCTTTATGTAAATGATTCAGAAATGGATATGATGGTATTATAAACTAATATAAAATTTCAGACAAAGGGTAGAAACACTTATTGAACTGTAGTCCAACACATGAATCCTGGAACAAGTCCAGTGCTTCAAATCGTCATCCAGTAAGCCACAAGTAAATTTCTCCAAAAGCTTTTATTCCGAAAATCTCAGTGTTACAGCAGAGTAATAGAATCCACCCTCAACTCTCCCTTTGAGGGTTTATTTATACAAAAATAATCCTAACGACCTTACTCTATCCTAGCCAATAATCCAGGCTGACTTAAAGCGTATTTACAAACAAACAAGAGACACATGGTCTCGTAAATAGAATAATGAGTAATGGCTGATGTGCTGTTCCTTTCTTCATGGACGTGCTGAGGATAAGTGCTTAAAATAGGGCTCTGTGCTGTACTTTGGGTATTCCTTTGACTTGTTGAATACTCTTTCTTCTCACGGATACTCTTTAACCTTTCATCTGATACTCTTTCATCTGCTTTTTCTATTTTTACCATTTACTTGATAATAAAAATCTCATCCTGAAAACAACTTTTACAAAACTTCCAGCATTTCCTTCCACCACTGATCATCTGGTATCATGGATGGCTCTTCTGAGCTTTCTCAAAGTTTCATCTGCTTCAGTCAATTTATAAAAAGTGGGATCATTCGAAAATAGATATTTTATTTCATGCTCTAGATGAAATAAATCCCTCACCTTATCATAAATACTCTTCCCAGTTGGTACTGCAGGTTCTGATGAGCTACTAGAACCTATAGCTGTATTTTTAGCATGAGCCTTTATTCTCTTCTCATAGGTTTCCAAGTCTACTATTTGATCTTCTGTGAGCATGGGACTTGGTAACCCACTATCTAGTAGAGCTTGGAATTTTTCTCTGAAATTGTTGATGTCAACCAAAATGTCTGTACACTTTCTTTCCAAATTTTGCATGAAAGTCCTCTTGGTGAAAACTCTCTTTGCTTCCAAAACTGCCCCTGTCCTGTCATCAATTCCTAACAATGCAAGTTGTTGTTTTGTTCTGGAATTAAAAAATTGAATGAGCTGCTGGGCCTGCTCAGGCCTGCCTCTTAACTCATGTCTGGTTCTATTTATTTCCTCTTGTGCTATCTTGACTAACTCATTTTGCTCAAAAATAGCTTGAATTGAGGGCCAAATACCCTTTATTAATTCAATGATGTTGCACCAAAGAATATCATTTATTTCGTTTAGAGGCTTTTCCAATGAAAGATATTTTTGCAAAGCCTCAACCAATTTTTCCAATCTTTTTATTTCCCTGAGGTTGTCAGCAGCTGTCTTTTTGGATGTGTCATATTTTCCCTCCAATTTTGTTAATTGTAATTTTGTTTCTTGGAGTTCTGTGACCTTTAGCTGTAAACTCTCCATTTGTTTTATTAAGTCCTCAGAATTCAAATTAGTGTTTACCTGAAGTGTTTGTTCCTGCTGCCCTGTGGTTGTAGTACCTGTTGTTGAAGTTTGCTTGATTATTTCCTGTTCCTGCAATGCTTTCTCCAACTCCTTCTCTGTTTCATTTAGTCGCTCTGTCATCTTTAAGAGCAAGTCCATCATTTCTTCCTGTGAATTTCCTTTTATAACTTCCTGTGTCTGAGGGTGCCTCGAGGCAGGTAGTTTCAGCTGTTTTTTGAGTGCTGCTATATCATCCTCTTTCTTTTTTACCAATGCCTCAATGCCTTTAATGTCTTTGGGATTGTGACCCAAACCAATGATGATTTCTTCTAGAGACTTTATTCTATTATCCTTGGCCTGTGAAGAGGCCCTCTCAATCTTCAATTGTGCAGAAGTGTTATTCAAGGAATCTTGCAGTGTTAAAGCTGTCATGGCTTTGTTAGTGAGAGTAGAATAAATCATTTCCCCTGTTTGCCTATGAAGCTCTATCTGATCCAGGGGATGGATATCTTTTGCTAAAACTTCAAAATTTGTTTTGATGTAATCTGTTGCTGAAGTTGGCTTTGGCACCTTTGCTTTAAAGTGGCTCATTAGCATTTTACCTTGTGAAAGATCAAATGCAGACATCAGCCTTTGCTGATTATGAGGAGCCATCTTCATATACTGATCGTATACCTTCCTTTTCAATGGATCATTATTTGTTTTGATATCAATGAAGGTTCTTTTAATGTCTCCAGTATCTGTCTTTGGCGGTCTGAAAGAAGATACTTCAGTGCTTAATTGCTTTTGTATCCCTTTCTGGCTCATTTTTGTTTCACTTGCTGTACCTGTTTGCTGACTGTCTTCCCTACCATCATCAAATACTTCATCTATAATTTCTACATCTGGAGGTGGATCAGACTTGTGTTTTTTAGCTTGATAAACCTGTGGGGCTCCTTTTGAAGGTGTGGTATCTGGAGCTAGCCTCTTTTTCCCTATTTCCACATTAAGCGGAGTTTGCATCTCTGGAATTTGGATTTGCTTTGCTGGTGTGGGAGAAGCCTGAGATGGTTCTGGTGCTTTGGAACTCTGTGGTTTTTCTGCCATGACGAAGGTTTCAATGACCTGAACTACAGGTTCTTTTCCTTTACCCTTGGGTTCTGCTGCTACTGATGGACTATCTCCCTGTACTACTTGCTACAGGGTGGCTGCTGAAGATGTGCCAATGTTGGGTACCTGCATTTGATCATATGTTTCTAGGTCAAAATTCTTCTCAACATCTTTCATAAGTTTATTCAATTTGTTAGCTTCCCTTTCCTCTTCAACAAGTGTTCCTTTAACCCATTCATCTTGATTTGCATACTGTTCTAAATCAGGAATCCTGTGATGTACATAAGGAGATGACTTATTTTTTAACCTCTTTTCACAAATGAAACCAAAGGGGTCATAAGGGACCCAACAGAAGGATGTCTGGAACTTCCTTTCTAATAGATTTTCTGCTTCTCTCTCAGCTTCTCTAGAATTGCAAATAAAAGGACCTAATTGGCTTTTGATCCTTAACTGGGCTTTCTTCTTTACATTGCAGAAATGGATCACATCTGAATTATTCATCTGTCTAAAGTATTCCAACGCAAAAATTCTCATTGGTACATATCTGGGTAACTTAAATGGATGTAATTCACATCCATAAATCCTGATGACTGTATGGTTTTGGTACAAGTACCAATCCCCAATTTTATAACTTTTTGACAATTGCAAGGTCTTTCTGATTTCAGTACTGAGTCTGGGGGGAGAAATCCCTGTTAACAGAGTTGTAGCAGGATGTACAAACTGATCAATGAATTCTGAATAGGAGTAGGGAGAATCAGAGGAAGAATGAATGATGGGGGACCAAAAAATGATAGACCTGGGATTACCCTTAGCATCAAGTTTCTGAACAGGGAAGGGGAACTCTTCTGACTGATAATAGATCATGAGATGATAGATAACTGAGGAGTACTTGAAAACTTTTTCAGTATCTAGCTTTAGGAATTGATCATGGATTTTGTTGGCAATGAAGGAAGCATAATCAAACTTAATCTCAGGAGGCTGCCCAGGGGTAAAGATGGATAGCAAAGCCAAAGTTATCTCGTCTACATACTCACTGGTATTAAATCCTAAGACAAAGGATATTATGTTTACAACCAGCCTTCCCAATGTATTGAAATAGCAAAAACCATAGGGGGGAGCCCCTTTTGGCTGAAACTCAGGTAACATGAAATACTGACACATTGCTTTTAATTTCTCTGGGGTTAATTGTCTTGTTTTCTCAATCAACCCTTCCATGGATAAAGGTGCTAATTCTTGCTCTGGCTCAAAGTGTAACATAGCATTGATAGACTGAGGTGTGATAGGGAATAGAACACTTTGATCAGGAGCTAATACAGCTCTTTGTGCGGGGTCATAGTTTGCATGACAGTAATGAATGATTTCAGGGAAAATGTGGACTGAAGGAATAAGATATCTTGGGAGATTGGATTCCCATAACCCTATGATGTCTTGCCCTTTTGAGAATTCGTCTCTGCAGCGACAGAAACTCAATCGGGGATTTTGATCGAAAACCAGGTCTTTAATTTGGAAATCTTCATCTACCAGGGGTAAATAGTCCAAATCTCGGTGAGGAGCATTCAATGGAGTGATATTTAAAGCTGTCGGGGCCTCCATTTTGGTTCTTGTGGATTCAAAATGGAGGTTTTAGTTTTTTCTTGCAGACCGGACGGGATATCTGACAACAAAGGAAATGGGAACAATTTGCCGTTTTAGGGGGTAATTTCACAGGTTTTAAATCTTTAATGAGGACTCAGAGAGGATTTTTAACCATTTTTTCAGAGAAAAACAAAGGTAACTAAGCTTGACTTGCAGTCGGGGCGCGAAAAAATAAATACCTATTTTTAGATGTGGACTGGTTCCTTAACAGGTAATGAACAATGGCGGGGACGTTCTTCAACACGGGCGCAGCTGAATTTCGGAGTAAATTGGTGTATTTGCAGTGGAATTTGAAAATTGCAGCGGGAGCTCAGTCTCTTTCAGAAACTAAAAATAACTGAAAAACACGAAAATGGCTTATTTACAAGTCAAAAAGGGTTTTTGTCTTTTTCGAGGTGATGACGTCATTTGACGTACGGGGTGACGTAAGGAAGTGGGGCCGGCGGTATGCGGTAAGTGGTAAGCGGTGAGCCCGCACCGCTTATGGACGAAGGCGGTAAAAGACGCGAGGGAAGCGATTCCATAGCTTTAACGCCACGTGGATGGTCTGACTAGTCAAAACCACCCATTCCCCGCTGGCTAAATAACTCACACGGGATGGGCAGCGGGATTGATCATGACCGTTGATCAATGGAGGGATGATCCGACGGCTGAAGGAAAGGGAAACATGCGGGGGATTCAAAAGTGGGCCCGGCGGGATTTACATTCGTTTAACTGTTATTTAATCGCCCCGGGAGGATTTCGATTGGTAAGTGAAAGGTTATTAATTAGTTCAAATAACTAATTAATCCCATATGCAAAGGTAAAGGGTCGAGGCGGAGTTGGCTTGAGAGGAATGCCACGTGGACGGACCACGGTGGCGCAGGACTCTGTCGCATTTTATTCTTGTTTTTGGTGTTAAACACATATATTACATGTCTAACGCTTTTTATATATATTTTATTATACGATGAATTAATTAATACACAACTAATTCACCATAGGGCGGGGATTAATGTATAATGCTATAGTTTTAACCAAAGGGCTTTATAAAGCGGGGTGTTTATTTTCAACGTGTGGGAATATATACTTTGGTAAAACATTATAATAAAGGGTTTTTGGGGATATTTATTAGAAAGGGAGTTATATACTTAGGAAAAAGGGATTTCACTAGGGATTTAATATAATAGAGTTAAATGTTAATATGAAAAAGGACAAGGAAAATCAAAACACCTTTGTACATCTAAGAAAGTGATAACTTGTGAAGTAAATTGCAACATTTTATCTCCAACACTTACACTTAGAATAACAAGTTGTTTTGAGGAATTTTTATGGAATTTTTCATCAGTTTCCTAAGTAAAATAGGATTTTACTTTGGAAAAAGTTAAAGATGGAAGATAACAATGATGGATTATTTCAAGTGCTTAGGTCTTTTTGATCATTAGGCCGAGGGTCCGGTCCCTCCAGAAGTCAAGGAAATGCCTTGAGCCCCTTTGATCTTAAATTACCTTAGTACTTTTGGGGAAATTAGTAAAACTCTTGAGGGGGAAAAATGATGAGGGAAGTTAATGAATTTGACTTTGCTTGCTGTGATTTTCCCGTGTATTTCTTGCTTTAGCGCTTGTGATGAAAGTGAATGATCAAAAACATGTAGCAGCACCATTCATCAGATAACACTTTGCAGCACCATCTACCTACCTTATCTACTTAACACTACCATTTTCTCTTCTTTATTAGGGTGCATTTGGACTTGCAAACCCTGATCAATCTTTTCTTTTTACACGATAAATCTATCTATTTCTACCCTTATTACATCCAAGGGCTCAGATTAATCTGTTGAGCCCCTTTTATTAACTCTACCTATCTACTTATCTGCCAAGATTAAACTGTTTGGCTAGATATTTATTCTCTATTCTACAACATGTAATTGAAAATGAATGAGTCAAGTTTAAACAGTTTGACTCTTCATAAATTGTGGCAAAAGTTTGACAAGCTGCACACAATTTGTTTATTACATCAGAGTAAAAAGTAGTGGCATTTAGACTTGCACACTTTCCTTGGCCTTTGTTTTTTATGGGGTTCATTTCTTTTACTTTTTTGGCCATTTTTTATTATTTTTACCCTTTGATTTTCTTTTAGGGTATACCCTCTTTACATTTTTTAAATTTTTTGATTTTTTTGGTTTTCAAGAATATGGAACACCTTTGCTCAAGTAAGAAGGTTTGAACATATTCCATACTTCCATCAAGACAATCATGAAATATGAAACCTATTGATATAGGAGGCTAACACTGGCTCCACTTGGGGATGGCTTTTCCTTGTGGAAAGTCAAGAACAACAGGTCAGATGCCTCAAAATGTCTTCAAACTGAAAGTATGAAATCTTCCTCCTTCTGGTAGCTTTATTTTACATATGATAGTGAAACTTTTGGAACTTAGGGCCTTCACTTCGGGCTTCAATTCCAAGAAGTCACCATCCAATCCAAACTGCATTAACAAAATAAAACAAGAAAACAATATATTATGTACAAGTTAGAAACATTAAAACATTCTAGTAAATTGGATCAAAATAATGCTTGAGCATTCGACCATTGACTGGTCCTTCTTCAACTTCTGAATTATCCAAGTCCTTCAAAAAGTAAGTGTTGTTTCCCTGCAAGGCATGAATGATATAAGGCCCTTTCCACAAGAAATCAAACTTTCCATGTTTTCCTTTTTCTTCTCTTCTAGAATCCCATCTTAAAACCTTGTCCCCTAACTGAAAATCCTCTGCTTTAGTCCTTTTATAAAACATTTTCTTTAGCTTTTCCTGTAAGACTTGTGATCTTTGGTATACCTCTTCTCTGGTTTGTTGCAGGTGGATTGTTTGATTAATTCTTCTTTGAATGTCATTTGGCTCAACTTGAGCCTCCTGAAGTAATTTCATGACCGGGATTCCTAAAGATGATGGGAATCTTGCCTCCAGACCATAAACTAACTCATATGGACTCTTCCCAATGGATTTCTTGGTTGTAAGTCTGTCTGCCCATAATGCATTGGTCAGTTTCTTATGCCAGTTCTTTTTATTTTCCTCCAACAATTTCTTAATGATATTGATCAAACTCTTATTGGAGGATTCTGCTAGTCCATTACCCTGAGGGTAATAGGCTGTTGAATAGCCTAAAGTAATATGATATTTATGGCAGAAACTAATCATTTTCTTTGATTTAAATGCAACAGCATTGTCTGTTATAATCTTTTCTGGACAACCAAATCTTGAAAGTATGTTGGTTTCTAGAAACCCTATGATTACAGAATCATTGGACTGTCTACATGGGATGGCTTCAATCCATTTGGTGAAATAGTCTGTAGCAGTTAAAATCCATCTATGTTGCCCTGAAGAAGGGGGTGAATTTCTCCAATAAAATCTAATCCCCATTGTTGAAAGGGTCTTTCTGTGGAAACTGGTTTTAAAGGCAGAGGTAACAACTTTCTTTTACCCTCAAATATCTGACATTTGTGACAACTTGTTACAAATTTCTTTACATTAGAAAATAATGTTGGCCAGTAAAAGCCAGCCCTTAAGATCTTGTCTGCAGTAGATTTCCAGTAGAGATGTCCTCCACAATCCCCTGCATGAAATTCATTAAGCACTTTATCAGCTTCATCTTTTAAGAGACAATTCAACAAGATTCCTTCATGATTTTTCCAAAATAAAGTGCTGTCTAAAATAGAATATTTCAAAGATGTCATTTTTAAAAATCTTTGCTTGGTTCTGGACAACCCTGGAGGAGCTTGCAGGTTTAATAAAACATGAATTATATCAGTATACCAGGGTGAATCTAAGAAAGCTTGACTGATTTGAGGATTCGCCATCCCCTGTTCGTTATCCAGTTGATTGATGTCTAAGGCTTGGCAATTGGTTTCTGTCATAAGTTGTGCTAAACCTTGGCCTTTTATCAGTTTGGTTGGCTTAATCTCAATATCATATTCCAAAATGGTAGCTATCCACTTACCTCATTTACCTTCAATGCCATCTTGAGTCAAAATATCTTTAACTACTGCATTAGGCACATATGCTATCACATGAGAATATAATATGTAAACTCTGAAATCTTTGATTGCTTTTACCAATGCAAAAGCCTGTTTTTCCATAATATTGTATTTTAGAGATGCATCCCTCAGTGCTTTACTAAAAAAATGCTATTGGCTTTTCACACCCTTGGTCATCTTTTTGAAGTAAAACAGCTGCAACAGTATGTTCAGAAGCAAATGAAAAAATAATAAAGTCTCTATCAAATTTAGGACTGGTCAGAACTGGTGTCCTTGTTAGAGCCATTTTAATTTCCTCGAATGATTGTTTGGCTTCTACAGTCCAGTCAATGCTTGAATCTTTCCTCAACATGTTAGTCAGTAATCTAAGTAACTCTGCTAGACTAGAAATAAATCTTCTCAAGAAGTTGATTTTTCCTATAAATGCTTGCAATTCTTTTATGTTTCTGGGGTGGGGTATTTGCAAAATTGCTTGAATTCTTTCTCGATCAATCCTAATGCCATATTTAGAAATGATATGCCCTAAAAGCTTTCCTTCTTCCAAACCAAACAATGACTTCTTAGGGTTTAAAGAAATTCCATATTTTCTGCACTTTATAAATACTTGCCTTAGGTGATTTAAATGTTCTTGATCTGTTTTAGAAAAAACAGTCAAATCATCTAAGTAAATAACCAGAAAATCATGTATCTCTTTAGCAAAGGCAATGTCCATTGCTCTTTGAAATGTAGCTCCTGCATTCTTGAGACCAAATGGCATTTTGACATATTTAAACGTACCCCATGGTGTTGTAAATGCTGTTTTATCCTGATCATCAGGATGAACCAGAATCTGGTTATATCCTGAAAATCCATCCAGTAGTGATATTCTTGAAGATCCTACTACCCTTTTGCAGAATGTGATCCATTTTCGGCAGAGGATAGTTGTCTTTTAAAGAGGCTTTATTCAAATTTCTTAAGTCGACACAGTCTAATTTCTCCTGTCTTTTTCCTTGTTGGTACCAGGTTAGAAACCCATTCTGAGAATCTGATAGGAACTATAATCCCTGCTTCAAACATCCTTTTGATCTCTTTTTCAATTGAAGGTAATAAAACAGGATTTATTCTCCTAAGCTTTTGTTTAAATGGTTTCTGGTCAGGTTTCAAAGGTATAGTGTGTTGAATAATAGATGTATCATCAGATTTGAGGTCTTCATAACTCCAGGCAAAGACATCCTGGAATTCTTTTAACAATTCAACATATTTAACCTTCTGATCTTTTGGGAGAGATTTGGACAACTTGACCATTTTTGGATTTTCTGGGGTCCCTAAGTTACAATCTTCCAT
This sequence comes from Pinus albicaulis, assembly GCA_034641835.2. NCBI lineage: Eukaryota > Viridiplantae > Streptophyta > Pinopsida > Pinales > Pinaceae > Pinus > Pinus albicaulis. Next base: position 1,344,384,544 of record CM076572.1, read on the forward strand.
ATCAGCCTTTACAGGTTCCATTTTAGGTTTGAATGGAATATCATTTGAGTCAAACAGATCTTCCAAAGGAGTTAATCCTTTGGGTAATTGATTATCTTTTAAATTGATGATTTCTGTTTCATCTATGATCTCATCAAATTCCATTTGTTTCAAATTTTGCATGTCTTTTTCAGTGAATGTGGTTGGATGTAGCATATGAATTGCATTTTCTCTTGTAATCTCTATTTTTTGTTTTTTCCCTTGATCAAATTCATCAACAGTCATGTCTTCATCTATATTACAGTTAGAAAACTCATTCTGAAGTGTCAAAAAATTATTGATTTGATTATTATTCACAAACACTTGCCAATTCAAAAGATTGTCTGGTATTGCAGGCCTGTGCCTTATCTCAGCTGAAAACTGATGATTAGGATCAAAAGGCAACTTGCATGTACTAGCAAACATTGCTAAACTGTGAGCATGCAATTTTTGTTTCCTGGGAATCTTGGCAAGTTGGGCTTGTAAAAATGTGTTGAGAATCTCTACAACTGTCTCTCGGTATTGTTTCAGTCTCATGTCTTTTGTCACACATTCTCCTTTAATCTGTTGGATGATTAGTTCAGAGTCACCTATGATTGATACCCTAATGCCTCCTAACTTCTTGACATGTTTAAGCCCTAATAAAAGAGCTTCATATTCTGCCATGTTGTTAGTGCATTTGAAGTTTAACCTATAAGCATGACCCTCTGCATGATTGTTCTCCACATTGTGTAACCAAATCCCAGCTCCTGCCCCTAGTCTGTTTACTGAGCCATCAAACTCTAAATGCCATAGAATTTCATGTTCGTAATCTTCATCAATTGTTTTAACATATTTTTTGACAGGAGCTAGTTGTTTAGTTTTTCCAGGTATTTCTTGGTCATCTGGTGTTTCTTTGTTTTCAGAGATTTCTTCAATTTTAACAGTGGTTTTGTTTATGATTTCCATTTCTGGAGCTTCTATTTCAGTAGGAAGATCTGACTCAGCATTGTATAAAATAAAAGAATCCATGTCAGAATGTACAGAATAAACAAGGAAGTTTTCAAGCTTCTCATGGCTACTCACTAAGTACTTCATCAAAGTTTCTCTATATAATCTTTTAGGCTGACCAAATACTGAAATAGTTGCATAAGACATGTCTAGTTGAATAGATCCTCCAAGTTTAGCACCCAAAGATCTATACAATAACATACCATATTTAGGTGGAATATCAGCAACTACTATGTCCATTAAAACAGACTTAGCAGGGTATTGGACCAAAGTGGCACACAGATCTTTAATTAAACCTAAACATTTTACCTGACTGGAATCAAATGAAAACAAATCTTTGTATGGTCTAGTAATATCTAGATTCAATCTTTCCATTACTGCTTTTGGCATCAAATTGTGAGATGCTCCAGAATCAAGCATTGCATTATGGAGTATCTTGTCGTGAACATTCAGGCTTACATAAAATGGAGGAGTTCCTCCACTTTCGGGTTTGCCATTAACCTCAGGGCCAAAAAGAAGTTTGGGTTGATCATCAAGAATGTTTACTGAATCATCTAATCCAGTAATGTTAATGTTTAAAGACTTGGAAATCTGATTCCTATAGACATTATGTTTAGCCAATTCTGATAAAGGAACAGCTATCTTGAGTTTGCCTATTTCAGCTTCTAGATTAAAGGGTTTTTCTGTTTGAGCTTTAGTGTTTTGCACAGTTGGGTTTTCTCTGTTTACTGGGTCTTCAATGTTTTTCTCTTTTTCATGAATGAAGTTTTGTTTTGAAGATGTTTCAGAACTAACTTCTACTGTTTCTTCTGCAGTTCCTACATGAGGAGATGTATTGGATTGTTGTTTGTTGATTGGTTGGTTGTCAGAGACATCTTCAATTATTGGATTTGAAAAACTGGGAGTTATCCTAGGCAAAATTTGTATTTGGGGAATGTTTTGTACTGGGGGAATATTTTGTACAGGGGGAATGTTTTGTTTACCTTTGACATTTTGTTTTGTGGTTTTCTGTTTATTTTTCTCTGGTACATCTATCCGTCTACTTCTCAAGTTGTACTGTTTATGAACCTCGTAGATTGTTGTGTCATAGCCTTCTTTGAAATCAAAAGTCTCACCTGAACGAGTTTGGAATGTTTCAAGGATATGATTCTCTTGATCATCCTCGGATAGGAAGACTTCTGGTTCATCTTTGTCCTCATTGACATTGTTTATTTCTACATCTTCTGTAGGTTCTTCCGAGGTTGAACCTTCAACAAAGTTTTCTTGGAAAGGTGGTCTAATGTTTTGATCAGGGACATTCTTTCCAATATTTTGGTTCAGATTCCTCCTAAAGTTTGGGTTTCTTGCAACATTCTGGTTATCAGTAGCAGACTTTCTTTCAATGGTTTCCACTCTATCACCTAATCTTTCCATACCTTTAATGATTACATCCAGCCTCTTTTCAAAAGCTGAAGGTTCTTCATTCATAGGCATTCTTCTCTCTGCCCTAGCTCTGGCTCGTTTTTCTATCAGATTTGCTTCTACACTCACCACTCTGCTTTGCATTTCCTCTAGTGTTTGTGGAGCTCTTTCCCTAAGGGAATAAGCTATATCGGAGTCAAAACCATCTGGAAATTTGACCAACACGTTATTAGGTGGGGGCCTTAGATTTAGAGGAACTGCATTATATGATTCGTTGAATCTTATGATGTAATCTTGTACGGTTTCATTTGGTCTTCTTCTTAATTTTTCAAATTCTGAAAGGATCTGGAGAGGATCCTTCTTTTTCTCCCATCTGTTCAAAAATGCCCTATACAAAACTTCTAGATCAGCAATACTGTTCGGGGTGAGAGCTCTAAACCAAGTTCTAACTTCTCCAGTAAGACTCTGTACAAAAATTCTCATACGGATATTATCAGTATCAATCTCATAAAACTCAAAGTAATCTGTCATTCTTTTGGTGTGTTGTTGAGCTGTGTAGGTTCCAGATCCGTCAAAAGGTGTGATCTTACTTTGGTAATCTTGTGGTAAAGCTGGAGGGTTGGCTGGTAACTGTAAAGGGGCATATCGATTAGCCATTGGAAGATAAAGTGAAGTGACAGGCGTAGCCGGTCTAGTAGGAGGAGAAGGTGGTCTCACGGGAGGAGATGGAGGTCTAACAGGTGTTTGGAAAGTGGCTGAGCTAGGAGATGCTTCAGTTATCACAGAAATGTTTGAGCTTTCTTCAAAGGTTTGCTCAGATTGAAGGGAGTTATGAAATTCTTTGTCAAGATGATGTGAAACAAATCGGTATTGTAACTCTTCAATGAATAAAGGATCAGGAATTAATCGAGATAATTCAGTCTCAGAAAAATTCACAAACAAAGATGTTTCAAATCGTGCATCAAAAGGAATGTCATCAATATAAATAATTTTCACAGGACAAGATGCAGATCTAGAGAGTGGTCTAGAACTACCTGTACTTTCCTGACTTCCTCTTTCAGAACTTTCTTGACTTCCTTGTCTTCTAAGAACTCTAGGAATCAGATTAGGATTTTCAAATATGGGTGGTGGATTGGGGTCAGGGTTTGACCTAGTATGTCGAATCCTTTCTGAAGCCAGTTTTCTTAGTTTATGTGTTTTTGGATTTTTGGGTTTTAATTGAAAAGTAAAAAAAACTTCTACAAATTCTTTAAGAAATAATGATATGTGATTAAGATTTCCTCAAAGATCTGTTTAAACTAGAGAATCTGATTGAAAAATTTGAAACTAAGATTCAACATATAAGCTAAATCAGAGATAGACTGAAACAACATTTATTTACTTTTGCATTTGCAGAGCAAAAGCAATTTCAAAGGCTACCTGGCTGATTTTCAGACTCTGTCTATAGCTTATATTTGAACAATATTAACAAGTAAAATTGATTCAGTTCCCCAGTATGGTCACCACTATGTTATCACTCAGGTTTTCCTAGAAGTTGTGTAAGAGGAAATTATACCCGAGGTAACCACAAACCAACCTTTTAGATGCAGAATCTAGCCAATCTGCATCCAGAGAGGGCTTTCTCTTTATGATTTATCTTTGTTCTTGAAAGGTTTTAGGCTAGTTATAGATTCAAAGTTTGTTTTGGGAAAATGATGGAATCCACAAACTAAGGGCAAGGCTGAGAGCTTTCAGTCCATTGGGCTATGGAGTCAAAGGATGGCTTTACTGGATTTCTATTCTACGCACAAGATGGTATTACAGGGCAAGATAGCTAGACAGAGAACAATCCTTAAAATTTAAAGTGGGTGGGATGATCTTGAAGGGATGAAAGGCAACTAAGAATCTTTCATCATGTTCAAAGGAAAGAAGTGAATTGACTACAAACAAAGAGCAATAAAGGATTCTTTATTATAGCAATCAACAGTGCTTAAATTAGCGAAGCAGGAGCATTTAAGAATTCATGCTTATAGCTAATTTAGAAGAAAACATTTAGGAACAATCACATTTGAAAACAGAGTACAATTAAGCAAATTCTGTTTCAATCCTTTATGTAAATTATTCAGAAATGGATATGATGGTATTAAAAACTAATATAAAATTTCAGACAAAAGGTAGAAACACTTATTGAACTGTAGTCCAACACATGAATCCCGCAACAAGTCCAGTGCTTTCAAATCGTCATCCAGCAAGCCACAAGTAAATTTCTCCAAAAGCTTTTATTCCGAAAATCTCAATGTTACAACAGAGTAATAGAATCCACCCTCAACACTCTCTTTGAGGGTTTATTTATACACAAAATAATCCTAACAATCTTACACTATCTTAGCCAATAATCTAGGTTGACTTAAAGCATATTTACAAACAAACAAGAGACAAATGGTCTCGTAAATAGAATAATGGGTAACGGCTGATGTGTTGTTCCTTTCTTCATGGACGTGCTAGAGATAAGTGCTTAAAATAGGGCTCTGTGCTGTCCCTTGCGTATTTCTTTGACTTGTCGAATACTCTTTCTTCTCACGGATACTCTTTAATCTTTCATCTGATACTCTTTCATCTATCTTTCTGTTTTTACCATTTACTTGATAGTAAAGATAAAATCTCATCCTGAAAACAACTTTTACAGAACTTCCAGCATTTCCTTCCACCATTGATCATCTGGTATCATAGTTCTTCTGAGCTTTCTCAAAGTTTCATCTGCTTCAGTCAATTTATAAAAAGTGGGATCATTCGGAAATAGATATTTTATTTCATGCTCTAGATGAAATAAATCCCTCACCTTATCATAAATACTCTTCCCAGTTGGTACTGCAGGTTCTGATGAGCTACTAGAACCTACAGCTGTATTTTTAGCATGAGCCTTTATTCTCTTCTCATAGGTTTCCAAGTCTACTATTTGATCTTCTGTGAGCATGGGACTTGGTAACCCACTATCTAGTAGAGCTTGGAATTTTTCTCTGAAATTGTTGATGTCAACTAAAATGTCTGTACACTTTCTTTCCAAATTTTGCATGAAAGTCCTCTTGGTGAAAACTCTCTTTGCTTCCAAAACTGCTCCTGTCCTGTCATCAATTCCTAACAATGCAAGTTGTTGTTTTGTTCTGGAATTCAAAAATTGAATGAGCTGCTGGGCCTGCTCAGGCCTACCTCTTAACTCCTGTCTGGTTCTATTTATTTCCTCTTGTGCTATCTTGACTAACTCATTTTGCTCAAAAATAGCTTGAATTGAGGGCCAAATACCCTTTATTAATTCAATGATGTTGCACCAAAGAATATCATTTATTTCGTTCAGAGGCTTTTCCAGTGAAAGATCTTTTTGCAAAGCCTCAACCAATTTTTCCAATCTTTTTATTTCCCTGAGGTTGTCAGCAGCTGTCTTTTTGGATGTGTCATATTTTCCCTCCAATTTTGTTAATTGTAATTTTGTTTCTTGGAGTTCTGTGACCTTTAGCTGTAAACTCTCCATTTGTTTTATTAAGTCCTCAGAATTCAAATTAGTGTTTACCTGAAGTGTTTGTTCCTGCTGGCCTGTGGTTGTAGTACCTGTTGTTGAAGTCTGCTTGATTATTTCCTGTTCCTGCAATGCTTTCTCCAACTCCTTCTCTGTTTCATTTAGTCGCTCTGTCATCTTTAAGAGCAACTCCATCATTTCTTCCTGTGAATTTCCTTTTATAACTTCCTGTGTCTGAGGGTGCCTCGAGGCAGGTAGTTTCAGCTGTTTTTTGAGTGCTGCTATATCATCCTCTTTCTTTTTTACCAATGCCTCAATGCCTTTAATGTCTTTGGGATTGTGACCCAAACCAATGATGATTTCTTCTAGAGACTTTATTTTATTATCCTTGGCCTGTGAAGAGGCCCTCTCAATCTTCAATTGTGCAGAAGTGTTATTCAAGGAATCTTGCAGTGTTAAAGCTGTCATGGCTTTGTTAGTGAGAGTAGAATAAATCATTTCCCCTGTTTGCCTATGAAGCTCTATCTGATCCAGGGGATGGATATCTTTTGCTAAAACTTCAAAATTTGTTTTGATGTAATCTGTTGCTGAAGTTGGCTTTGGCACCTTTGCTTTAAAGTGGCTCATTAGCATTTTACCTTGTGAAAGATCAAATGCAGACATCAGCCTTTGCTGATTATGAGGAGCCATCTTCATATACTGATCGTATACCTTCCTTTTCAATGGATCATTCTTTGTTTTGATATCAATGAAGGTTCTTTTAATGTCTCCAGTATCTGTCTTTGGCGGTCTGAAAGAAGATACTTCAGTGCTTAATTGCTTTTGTATCCCTTTCTGGCTTATGTTTGTTTCACTTGCTGTGCCTGTTTCCTGACTATCTTCCCTACCATCATCAAATACTTCATCTATAATTTCTACATCTGGAGGTGGATCAGACTTGTGTTTCTTAGCTTGATAAACCTGTGGGGCTCCTTTTGAAGGTATGGTATCCGGAGCTAGCCTCTTTTTCCCTATTTCCACATTCAGTGGAGTTTGCATTTCTGGAACTTGGATGTGTATTGCTGGTGTGGGAGAAGCCTGAGATGGTTCTGGTGCTTTGGAACTCTGTGGTTTTTCTGCCATGACCAAGGTTTCAATGACCTGAACTACAGGTTCTTTTCCTTTACCCTTGGGTTCTGCTGCTACTGATGGACTATCTTCCTGTACTGCTTGCTGTAGGGTGGCTGCTGAAGATGTGCCAATGTTGGGTACCTGCATTTGATCATATGTTTCTAGGTCAAAATTCTTCTCAACATCTTTCATAAGTTTATTCAATTTGTCAGCTCCCCTTTCCTCTTCAACAAGTGTTCCTTTAACCCATTCATCTTGATTTGCATACTGTTCTAAATTAGGAATCCTGTGATGTACATAAGGAGATGACTTATTTTTTAACCTCTTTTCACAAATGAAACCAAAGGGGTCATAAGGGACCCAACGGAAAGATGCCTGGAACTTCCTTTCTAATAGATTTTCTGCTTCTCTCTCAGCTTCTCTAGAATTGCAAATAAAAGGACCTAATTGGCTCTTGATCCTTAATTGGGCTTTCTTCTTTACATTGCAGAAATGGATCACATCTGAATTATTCATCTGTCTAAAGTATTCCAAAGCAAAAATTCTCATTGGTACATATCTGGGTAACTTAAATGGATGTAATTCACATCCATAAATCCTGATGACTGTATGGTTTTGGTACAAGTACCAATCCCCAATTTTATAACTTTTTGACAATTGCAAGGTCTTTCTGATTTCAGTACTGAGTCTGGGGGGAGAAATCCCTGTTAACAGAGTTGTAGCAGGATGTACAAACTGATCAATGAATTCTGAATAGGAGTAGGGAGAATCAGAGGAAGAATGAATGATGGGGGACCAAAAAATGATAGACCTGGGATTACCCTTAGCATCAAGTTTCTGAACAGGGAAGGGGAACTCTTCTGACTGATAATAGATCATGAGATGATAGATAACTGAGGAGTACTTGAAAACTTTTTCAGTATCTAGCTTTAGGAATTGATCATGGATTTTGTTGGCAATGAAGGAAGCATAATCAAACTTAATCTCAGGAGGCTGCCCAGGGGTAAAGATGGATAGCAAAGCCAAAGTTATCTCGTCTACATACTCACTGGTATTGAATCCTAAGACAAAGGATATTATGTTTACAACTAGCCTTCCCAATGTATTGAAATAGTAAAAACCATAGGGGGGAGCCCCTTTTGGCTGATGCTCAGGTAACATGAAATACTGACACATGGATTTTAACTTCTCTGGGGTTAACTGTCTGGTTTTCTCAATCAATCCTTCCATGGATAATGGTGCTAAATCTTGATCTGGCTCAAAGTGTAACATAGCATTGATAGCCTGAGGTGTGATGGGGAATAGAACACTTTGATCAGGAGCTAATACAACTCTCTGTGCGGGATCATAGTTTGCATGACAGTAATGAATGATTTCGGGGAAAATGAGGACTGAAGGAATAAGATACCTTGGGAGATTGGATTCCCACAACCCTATAAGATCTTGCCCCTTTGAGTGTTCGTCTCTGCAGCGACAGAAGCTCAAACGGGGACTTTCATCAAAATACAGGTCTCGTATTTGGAAATCTTCATCTATCAGAGGTAAATAGTCCAAATCTCAGTGAGGAGCATTCAATGGAGTGATATTTAAAGCTGTCGGGGCCTCCATTTTGGTTCTTGTGGATTCAAAATGGAGGTTTTAGTTTTTTCTTGCAGACCGGTCGGGATATCTGACAAAAGAGGAAATTGGAACAATTTGCAGGTTTTTGGGGCAATTTCACAGGTTTAAAATCTTCAGAGAGGACTCAGCGATGATTTTTAACCACTTTTCAGAGAAAAATCAAAGGAAACTAAGCTTGACTTACAGTCGGGGCGCGAAATGATAAATACCTGTTTTTAGATGGAAACTGGTTCTTTAACAGGTAATGAGCAATGGCGGGGATGTTCTTCAACACGGGCGCAGCGGAATTTCGGAGTAAATTGGTGTATTTGCAGTGGAATTTGAAATTGCAGCGGGAGCTCTGTCTCTTTCAGAAACTAAAAATAACTGAAAAAACACGAAAATGGCTTATTTAAAAGTCAAAAAGGGTTTTTGTCTTTTCCGAGGTGATGACGTCATTTGACGTACGGGGTGACGTAGGGGAGTGGGGCCGGCGGTATGCGGTAGGCGGTAAGCGGTGAGCCCGCACCGCTTATGGACGAAGGCGGTAAAAGACGCGAGGGGAGCGATTCCATAGCTCTAACGCCACGTGGATGGTCTGACTAGTCAAAACCACCCATTCCCCGCTGGCTAAATAACTCACACGGGATGGGCAACGGGATTGATCATGACCGTTGATCAATGGAGGGATGATCCGACGGCTGAAGGAAAGGGAAACATGCGGGGGATTGAAAAGTGGGCCCGGCGGGATTTACATTCGTTTAATTGTTATTTAATCGCCCCGGGAGGATTTCGATTGGTAAGTGAAAGGTTATTAATTAGTTCAAATAACTAATTAATCCCATATGCAAAGGTAAAGGGTCGAGGCGGATTTGGCTTGAGAGGAATGCCACGTGGACGGACCACGGTGGCGCAGGACTCCGTCGCATTTTATTCTTGTTTTTGGTGTTAAACACATATATTACATGTCTAACGCTTTTTATATATATTTTATTATACGATGAATTAATTAATACACAACTAATTCACCATAGGGCGGGATTAATGTATAAGGCTATAGTTTTAACCAAAGGGCTTTATAAAGCGGGGTGTTTATTTTCAACGTGTGGGAATATATACTTTGGTAAAACATTATAATAAAGGGTTTTTGGGGATATTTATTAGAAAGGGAGTTATATACTTAGGAAAAAGGGATTTCACTAGGGATTTAATATAATAGAGTTAAATGTTAATATGAAAAAGGACAAGGAAAATCAAAACACCTTTTTACATCTAAGAAAGTGATAACTTGTGAAGTAAATTGCAACATTTTATCTCCAACACTTACACTTAGAATAACAAGTTGTTTTGAGGAATTTTTATGGAATTTTGCATCAGTTTCCTAAGTAAAATAGGATTTTACTTTGGAAAAAGTTAAAGATGGAAGATAACAATGATGGATTATTTCAAGTGCTTAGGTCTTTTTGATCATTAGGCCGAGGGTCCGGTCCCTCCAGAAGTCAAGGAAATTCCTTGAGCCCCTTTGATCTCCAATTACCTTAGTACTTTTGGGGAAATTAGTAAAACTCTTGAGGGGGAAAAATGATGAGGGAGGTTAATGAATTTGACTTTGCTTGCTGTGATTTTCCAGTGTATTTCCTGCTTTAGTACTTGTGATGAAAGTGAATGATCAAAAACATGTAGCAACATCATTCATCAGATAACATTTTGCAGCACCATCTACCTACCCTATCTACTTAACACTACCATTTTCTCTTATTTATTAGGGTGCATTTAGACTTGCAAACCCTGATCAATCTTTTCTTTTTACATGATGAATCTATCTATTTCTACCCTTATTACATCCAAGGGCTCAGATTAAACTGTTGAGCACCTCTTATTCACTCTACCTAGCTACTTATCTGCCAAGATTAAATTGTTTGGCTAGATATTTATTCTCTAATCTATAACATGAAATTGAAATATGACTAAGCCAAGTTTAAACAGTTTGACTTATTCATAAATTGTGGCAAAAGTTTCACAAGTTGCACACAATTGATTTATTACAACCGAGTAAAAAGTAGTGGCATTTGGATTTGCACACTTTCCTTGGTCTATTTTTTGCTTGGGGTTCATTTCTTTCTCTTTTTGACCATTTTTATTCTTTTTACCCTTTGATCTTTCTTTGAGGGTATACCCTCTTTACATTTTTTAAATTTTTTGATTTTTTTGGTTTTCAAGAATATGGAACACCTTTGCTCAAGTAAGAAGGTTTGAACATATTCCATACTTCCATCAAGACAATCATGAAAGATGAAACCTATTGATATAGGAGGCTAACACCTCTCACACTTTTCTAACAGCTATTATGGTTTTGGAAATATTAAACAATGTTGGAAAGCACTTTTTGCAGAAAATACCAGTTAAGTCATAATTTTTCAGAGAATATTGTGGTAAATAAAAAATAAATCATACAAAACTGAAGGAGGTTTTTGTTCCTAAGAGACCCATCTACAAAAACCTATCTCACTTTTTTCACAATGATTTCAGAATGAGAGATACATGCACATCGTTACAGGCTATTTTTCAGACTCTGTAAAACTCTGTTTTACACATATTTTTACAGAGACTATTGTGCACATATGGAGAGGAATTTTGGGAAACTGAAAGATTTTTATCTCACCAACATATTAATACACAATAACCTCTTTAAATTTTTACATATCTATTACGGATTGAGAAATAAAAATATATCATTGGACCCCACGTTTGCAGAATTGTTGGAGAAGAATGCACAAAGAAAGGAAGCAGTTAGTGACTTGGATGCCTCATCATCAACTAAGAGTTGGATAAAATTAGAATTCTCCTCTTTTTCATCACCTATCCATAAAAAATAGTGCCAAATAGATGCATTATTTTGAGTTTCCTTTACTTAAGTTCTATTTATGTAAAATAGTTGGAGAGATTTGTGAACCAATCTTGATAGTTTTTCAAGATATTTTAGTTTAGAATTTGTATAAATACTTCAATCTTGGAAGTATTTTGGGGTGGATTCTTATACTCCGATGTAACATTGAATATTTTTGAATAAAGAGCTTTGGAGAATTTTTTCGTGGCAAACTGGACAAGGAATTGAGGCAGAAGACTTTTCTCAGGATTCATGTGTCAAATGAAGGATCAATAAGTCATCTCTATCCCATGTGTTGAAGTTTTATATTGGTTTACAATAGCATCTATGTTTCATTATCTTGATATTTAATGAAAAGGATTAAATCAGAAAGTACTTAGGTGTAATCTGATTTCAGTCGTTATTATTCTAAATGTTTTCTTCTAAACTAGTTTAAACAGTGAATTCTCAATTGCTCCTGTTTGTCTAGTTCATACATCTTTGGTTATTTAGTAAAGAATACTTAACTGCTCTTTATTGATAATCAATTCGTTTCTCTTCTCTTAAATGTGTTGAAATATTCGTCGTTTCCTTTCATCCGTTTGAATTCCACTCCATTCACTTTAGATCTATAATTGTTTCTAGTTTGATTATCTTGCCCTGATAAACCATATTTTGTTAAAAAATTTAAGCCAGTGCAACCAATCCTTTGACTCCATTAGCCCAATGGACTGAAACTACTTGATCTTATTCTCAGCTAAAGAATTCCATGAACCTAAATTCAAACAAAACCCCTGGACTTTATAACTAGCCTAATATTTCCAAAAACAAAGCTAAATTTTATAGAGAGAGCCCTCTCTGGGTACAGATTGGCTAGATTCTATACCTGAAGGTTGGTTTGTGGTTAACTCGGACCCCTTTCCTCTTCCAACAACTTCAAGGAAAATCTGAGTGTTAACATAGTGGCGACCATACTGGGGACTGAATCATTTTTACTATTGTTTAATTTATAAACTACAGACGGAGTCTGAAGATTAGCCAGGTAGCCTTTGAAATTATTTTTTCTCTGTAATTGCATGGTAAATAAATGTTGCTTCAGTCTATCTCCGATATAGTTTGTGAACTAAACTTTGGTTTCAAACATTTGATCAGTTCCTCTAGTTAAAAATAAATCTTTGAGAAAATTTAAATCTCATATCTAAAGCCTCTTAAAGAAATCATAGAAGTTGTTTTGAAAATTCATAAAAAAACAAAATAATCATAAAATACTCAAAATTTGGTTTCCTGAAAGAACTAACTTTTCTTCAGAATTGTTTTACAGGTTTAGATCTGATCTATGATGGTGGAAAAGGATCAGACACACAAAGGTTAAAATCATCCACCTGGCGACTCCAAAATCCATTTCACAATCAAGACTCCACTGGAGGAATGAACCTGGAGGAACAATATGGAAAGATCAGGCTTTCAACTTGGATCTTAAACCAATACATTATGTTCTTTCACGTTAAGAATGGTTTTCAATATGTATTGTATTTTATATAAGGATATAACTTGGTTTTACAGATATCATGGCCTTTCTATGGCTGATTTTCAAGATGATCCAAGAATAAAACGAAGATATGCTCCCATGAGCAGAGATCACATACCTGGATTTCCACACAAACTACCGAAGGTAAATTGGGGTGAAAATCTGCCCATGTTTCAAGATGAGAATATTGATGATCCTTTACTACATCTCATTAAATTTCATATACACTCATCAAGATTGAAGGGTGATTGGCATGAGGATTGCCTCATGAAGATATTCATGGGAACCTTAGAAGGAAAAGCAAGGGAATGGTACAAAGCTCTCAAACCTGCAAGTTTGTTTTCTCTAAAAGATTTTCATAAGGTATTTTATGAGCATTACAAAGAAGATTTCCCATCTTTATCATTAGCTAAAAATTGTTGTGATCAAGCTGAAGATCTTATACATTACCTTAAAAATATTGATGAAGATTTTGGAAATTGGTTTCCTGGAGATTTATTAGAAGAAGTCCAAAACTTTCATTCTCAATTTAAATATCATAATAATCAAGAGGAGTTAAACAAATATGAAATAAGTAAGGAGATAAATCAAGATCCACAAAGCCCCTTGGTATTAAAAATTGATGTTTCATTTAATGTTTTGAATGAAGTTAAAGAAAATATTCAACCTCATGATCAACTTTTAGATAAGGGAAAAAACAATTGTCATTTCAATCTAAGAATTCAGAGATTCCCACCTCCCCTCACTGAAGAAGAAATCAATTTGCTTCTGAACATACAGTTGCAGTTGTTTTATTACAAAAGGATGATCAAGGATGTGAAAAACCTATATCCTTTTTTAGTAAAGCACTTAGAGATGCATCATTAAAATACAACATCATGGAGAAACAAGCTTTTGCACTTGTGAAAGCAATTAAAGATTTCAGAGTTTATATATTGTATTCTCATGTGATAGCTTATGTACCTAATGCTGTCGTTAAAGACATCTTAACTCAAGATGGAATTGAAGGAAAAAGAGGTAAATGGATAGCTACCATATTAAAATATGATATTGAAATAAGACCTACAAAACTCATAAAAGGACAAGGTTTGGCTCAACTCATGACTGAAACAAATTGCCAAGCCCTGAATATTAATGAACTGGATGACGAATAGGAGATGGCAACTCCACAAATCAGTCAGGCCTTTTTAGACTCACCTTGGTACGCTGATATCATTTATTTTTTGTTAAACCTGTAAGCTCCTCTAGGGTTATCCAGAACGAAACAAAGGTTTTTGAAAATGACATCTTTAAAGTATTGTATTTTAGATAATGCTCTCTTTTGGAAGAATCATGATGGAATTCTATTAAATTGTTTATTAAAAGATGAAGCTGACAAGGTTCTCAATGAATTCCATGAAGGAGATTGTGGTGGACACCTCTACTGGAAGTCAACTGCAGATAAGATCTTAAGGGCTGGTTTTTATTGGCCAACATTGTTTAGATTCGTAACTGCTTGCCATAAGTGTCAGATCTTTGAAGGCAAGAGAAAATTATTACCTTTACCATTGAAATCAATTTCCACAGAGAAACCTTTTCAACAATGGGGCCTAGATTTTATTAGAGAAATCCATCCCCCCTCTTCTAGGAAACACAGATGGATCCTCACTGCCACAGATTACTTTACTAAATGGATTGAAGCTATCCCATCTAGACAAGCCAATGATTCTGTAATTATAGGATTCTTAGAAACCAATATACTTTCAATATTTGGCTGTCATGAGAAAATTATAATTGATAATGCTGCTGCTTTCATGTCTAAGAAAATGATTAGTTTCTGCAATAAATATCACATCACTTTAGGCCATTCAACAACCTATTATCCTCAGGGTAATGGACTGGCTGAATCTTCCAATAAAAGCCTCATTAATATCATTAAAAAATTATTGGAAGAGAATAAGAAGAATTGGCATAAGAAACTTACCAATGCATTGTGGGTAGACAGACTTACTACCAAAAAATCAATTGGGACCAGTCCATATGAATTAGTTTATGGTATTGAGGCTAGATTTCCATCATCCTTGGGAATTCCTGTAATGAAGTTACTTTAGGAGGCTCAAGTAGAACCAAATGATATTCAGAGAAGAATAAATAAAACAATTCACTTGCAGTAGACCAGACAAGAAGTGTATCAACGATCCCAAGTTTTGCAGGAAAAATTAAAAAATATGTTTGACAAAAGGACCAAAGCATAAGATTTTCAACTAGGAGACAAAGTTTTAAGATGGGATTCCAGAAGGGAAGATAAAGGAAAACATGGGAAATTTGATTTCTTATGGAAAGGACCTTACATCATTCATGCTTTACAGGGAAATAACACATATTTTTTGAAGAATTTGGATGGTACAAAAGCTGAGGAAGGACCAGTCAATGGTTGAATGTTAAAACACTACTTTGATCCTATCTATTAGGATATTCTGATTTTTGACATGTATATTTTATATCCTTTCTAATGCATCCGTTTTGATTGGATGGTGACTTGCTAAAGTTGAAGCCCGAAGTGAAGGCCGTAAGCTTCAAAAGTTTTACTATCATATATACAATAAAGCCACCAGAAAAAGAAGATTTCATGGTTCAGTTAAAGACATTTTAAGGAATCTGACCTACTGTTCTTGACTTTTCTCCAGGAAAAGCCATCCCCAAGTGGAGCCAGTGTTAGACTCCTATACCAATAGGTGTCATTTTTCATGATTAACTTGTTGAACTATGCAATATGTTCAAACCTTTTTCTTGTTGCAAAGGTGTTCCATATTCTTAGAAAATTAGAAAATCAAAAAATTTAAAAAATGTAAAGAGGGTATACCCTAAAAGAAAAATCAAAGGGTGAAAAGATGAAATGGTCAAAAAAGTGAAAGAAATGAACCCCAAACAAAAATAGACCAGGAAAGTGTGCAATTCTAAATGCCACTACTATTTCATTTTCTGTAATAAGCTATTGTGTGCATCTTGTCAAACTTTTGCCACAATTTATGAAGAGTCAAACTGTTTAAACTTGACTCATTCATTTTTCAATTTCATGTTGTAGAATAGAGAATAAATGTCTGGCCAAACAGTTTAATCTTGGTAGATAAGTAGATAGGTAGATTTAATAAAAGGTGCTCAATAGTTTAATCTGAGCCCTTAGATGTAATAAGGTTAGAACTAGATAGATTTTCAGATGTAAAAGAAAAAGTGTGATAAGGGTTTGCCAGTCTAAGTGCACCCTAATAAAGAAGAAAAAAGGGTAGGGTAAAGTAGGTAGGGTAGGTAGATGATGTTGCATAATTACATGTGATGGATGATGGCTCTAGATGTGTTAAAGCTTCTGTTTTCATCACAAATGCAAAGGCAGACACTCCATTGGAAGAAAGCAAAGAAAAGCAAAGTCAAAATCATTAACTTCCCTTCATTTTTTTTCCCTAAACATTTCACTAATTTCCCTTAAGTATTAAGGTATTTAAATATTAGAGGGGATCAAGGAATTTCCTTGACTTTTGGAGGGACTGGACCCTCGGCCCAATAATTGGAAAAAACCTAAGTACTTCAAATTATTCACCATCACACTCATTCATTTCTAAAAAATATTTTCCTAAGAAAAATCCCATTTTACTTAGGAAAATCATGCAATATTCCATAAATACCCTTTCATGCAAGCATAAGTTAAATACATTATTATAATGTTTTACACTTAGCGCTCTAGCTCATTTGTCATATTAACACTAATTCTATGTATTAACTCCTTAGAGAAATTACCTTCTCCTATTTTATATAACTCCTTTATATAATATCCCAAAAAATCCATGTATTATAATTTTAACCAAAGTACTTAATCCCCCACTTGTTTAAATAAAAAAACCCACTTTAGACCCCCTTTGGTTAAAGTATATCGTTATATTATTCCCGCCCCCTATGGTAAATAAATCATTTTGATTTAATTACTATATAATAAAAATATTCAAAAAATGAGTTAAACATATTTTATATGTGTTTAAAACGCAAAAAATACACCATATTTCCTTTCCCGGCTCCTTTTAACCAAGGTTAAAAAATAAATTCCCGATATACATTCGTAAATCTTGACCTTGGTTAAAACCCAGTTTACAAGTTTAACCCGGCCCTTCGTCATACAGAGGAATTAATTAATCCCCACGATTAATTAAGAACTCCCCAATCAAATCGCTCCAGATGTGATTAATTAATAATAGATTGCGTCGGACCCTCCTATTAACTCCCCGTCAACTTCACACCTCGACCACTGTTCGATCAGCCGCTCCAAGATCAACAGCTATTGATAATTTCGCTGACCATCCTGATCTGAACAATAATGCGTGAAAAGCCAGTGGTTTTTAAACAGTGCCATGCCACGCGTCATTCGCTCTATGGAATCGCTGCTCATCCGCTCAATACCGCCTTCCCTCAAAAGCAGTGCAAAGGAAACCGCTTACCACCTGCCCTCTGTGACGAATCCACCATACTTGTTGAGATCATCATTAAAAACCCGCCAACCTTTTGACTTTGTGAATAAAACGAATGTGCCCACATCGTTTTCATTATCTCGTGCACTAACCATTCTCCCATGCAACAAATTTCAAAAATCAACTATTGAAGTCTGCCGAATGTTACCTTGCTGAAGAGAATTGCAGTTGAGTATTCCAAGGTTCTTCCGCCATAACCAGTACTTGTTTAAATCACTGTTCATTCAAAGCTTACCCGCCAATATCAACTGTTTACTCGTTTAAACAAAAACACCCTAGTGTTTCTCATTTTCACCTGATTGTGCGGTAAAACCCTTTGTAACCCAGCTGCGCCACCTGAAGTCTTTGTTAACCAATTCGAGCATGGTTTACCTCCCAAAAATCATTCTAGATTCACTCCACAGACCTCTCAAAATCAAATGAAACCTTTTCGACCTCCCCTGCAAACCAATGCTTTCTTAACAATTTGTTTTGTTTTACTGGTGATCAGAAGACCACATCCTTGGATAAACAGTCTTAATACTAGTCATAAGACTTGCTTACTCCAAGAGTGTTATCAAATCTATTCAAACAGAGATGGAAGATAAAACATACAGATGAAAGACAAGCAAAGGAAACAGGGTATTAAATGATTTACTGTTGAAACAGACTGTAAAAACCTAAACTACACATTGAAGGTAAAAGGACACAGTAAAGAACAGTCAAAGAGTATCAGGATTAAAGAGTATCAGATTGAAGACCAATTCAAGTAAATTAGCTAGCATGAAGATAAACAACAGGGAAGACAGTTACAAAACAGAACATACAAGTTCATGACAAAATGAAGACAGATAAAAAATAGAGCGGTAAAAAGTAAAAGGTAAATAGTAAACAGTGAAATTCAACATGAAGATATTAAGGGTTGAAAAGAGATGAAAATACTTTCACCAACATTGAATTTTGTCTAAAGTGAAAGTAAAACAGTCAAAAGAACGAAAAGGTGAAAAGATGAAAAACACAACAAGAAGGAACATTTTTGCAGAAATTTCATGCTTTAGTCATTGTTTTGCAGAAACTATTGTGATCAATCCAAGATGAATTTTGCAAAACTGAAGGAGGTTTATGTTCTTAAGAGGACAATCTACAAACACCTCTCACACTTTTCTAACAGCTATTATGGTTTTGGAAATATTAAACAATGTTGGAAAGCACGTTTTGCAGAAAATACCAGTTAAGTCATAATTTTGCAGAGAATATTGTGGTAAATCCAAAATACATCATACAAAAATGAAGGAGGTTTTTGTTCCTAAGAGACCCATATACAAAAACCTTTCTCACATTTTTCACAGTGATTTCAGAATGAGAGATACATGTACATCTTTACAGGCTATTTTTCGGACTCTGTAAAACTCTGTTTTACACATATTTTTACAGAGACTATTGTGCACAGTTGGAGAGGAATTTTGGGAAACTGAAAGAGGTTTATCTCACCAACATATGAATCCACAATAAAATCATTCACATTTTACACATATATTACATATTGAGAAATACAAAGATATCATTGGACCCCAAGTTTGCAGAATTGTTGGAGCATAATGCACAAAGAAAGGAAGCAGTTAGTGACTTGGATGCCTCATCATCAACTAAGAGTTGGATAAAATTCAAATTCTCCTCTTTTTCATCAACTATCCATAAAATATAGTGCCAAATAGATTCATTAGTTTGAGTTTCCTTTACTTAAGTTATATTTATGTAAAATAGTTGGAGAGATTTGTGAACCAATCTTGATATTTTTTCAAGATATTTTAGTTTAGAATTTGTATAAATACTTCACTCTAGGAAGTACTTTGGGGTGGATTCTTATACTCCGATGTAACATTGAATATTTTGGAATAAAGAGCTTTGGAGAAATTTTTCGTGGCAAACTGGACAAGGAATTGAGGTAGAAGACTTTTCTCAGGATTCATGTGTCAAATGAAGGATCAATAAGTCATCTCTATCCCATGTGTTGAAGTTTTATATTTTTTTACAATATCATCTATGTTTCATTATCTTGATATTTAACGAAAAGGATTAAATCAGAAATTACTTAGGTGTAATATGATTTCAGTCGTTATTATTCTAAATGTTTTCTTCTAAACTAGTTTAAACAGTGAATTCTCAATTGCTCCTGTTTTTCAAGTTCATACATCTTTGGTTATTTAGTAATGAATACTTAACTGCTCTTTATTGATAATCAATATGTTTCTCTTCTCTTGAATGTGTTGAAATATTATTCATTGCCTTTCATCCATTTGAATTCCATTCCATTCACTTTAGATCTATAATTGTTTCTAGTTTGATTATCTTGCCCTAATAAACCATCTTTTGTTAAAAAACTTAAGCCAGTGCAACCAATCCTTTGACTCCATTAGCCCAATGGACTGAAACTACTTGATATTATTCTCAGCTAAAGAATTCCATCAACCTAAATTCAAACAAAACCCCTGGAATTTATAACTAGCCTAATATTTCCAAAAACAAAGCTAAATTTTATAGAGAGAGCCCTCTCTGGGTACAGATTTCCTAGATTCTGTACCTGAAGGTTGGTTTGTGGTTACCTCGGACCCCTTTCCTCTTCCAACAACTTCAAGTAAAATATGAGTGTTAACACATGGATCTGGTATGGATCTGACTTTTTATCCACAGATATGCTCTAGATCTGATATGTAATCAACAACAGTTTGCAACCTAATAAAATAATGCTGTCAAGGCAGTTTTAGTCTATACATGTGGTTGCAGCACCTCTTTCGAGGGAATTTCTCTATTTTTTTCTTGTATTTCCAGCTATGCATCTTATGGGCCTCATATACATCTATTTTAATACTGTAAATACTTATGAAGAGCCTTTTTATTGGCCTCCTACTTTTCTTTGGATGAATTGCATTATTTTAATGCATGATTATTTAGTATTGCTGCATGTTTCCCATTTGGGATATTACAGAGGCATCCGAGCATCATCTTGGCACATCCTGTGCTTATTTAGAAGCCAATATGTATTTTTAATAAAAGAAAATATAGAAGAAGAAGTTTTATTACATTGAAAACAAAAAATACAAGGGTGAAACCCCTTTATCTAGAAGAATGAAAGGGAAAGAGTTCTTAAAAACTATGTTCCAAACTTTGTAAGAGCTTCAAGGAGAAATCAAAGAAATGAAGATGGCAAGAAATGAAGGTCCTTCAAGAATATATTTACATGAAGAAAGCCCTATTTCTTCATGTTATGTGTGCAGGAACTCATCTACAAAATCAGATCTGCAACGTTATTCTATGCCTAGATTTACTACAAGAGAGATGAAGGAAGAAGATGCACCAAAGGAGGAGACTTTGAGTGATTATCTTTTGTGTAGGGATTCTGGACACCACATATCTCCACAATGGTATGATATTTTCCACTTTGGGCCTAAGCCCTCATGGCTTTGCTTATGGGCTTTACCCCAAAAGGCCTCATACCAATGGAGATATTTGTCCATCCTTATATACCCATGATCCTCCCCACTTCTAGTCAATGTGGGACTTTGGTCGTATACCCAACAATCCTCCCCTCGAAAAAAGGACCATCAAGCCTCCCCTCAAATGATTATCCATCCGTCCACTCTCTACCAACCAAGATTCTCCGCTCCAATGCGTTGGAAGCACACGCCTTACATGGAGCACCACCTGCCTCGAGAGCTTGCTCTATCCCAGGTCAACTCCTCTTCACCGTGTTGGGACCAAGACACGTCCATGAAGAATCCGGAGCATACCGCCTGTCTAACCGAGCTCATCCATGGATCCCATCGTGATATTACCGGGTCCCACCACCTTCGTTCGACATTCGAGGATTCATCCACTTCGCTAACTTCGGGGCATGGCTCCGATACCACTTGTAGGGATTCTGGACACCACATATCTCCACAATGGTATGATATTGTCCATTTTGGGCCTAAGCCCTCATGGTTTTACTTATGGGCTTTACCCCAAAAGGCCTCATACCAATGGAGATATTTTTCCATCCTTATATACCCATGATCCTCCCCACTTCTAGTCAATGTGGGACTTTGGTCGTATACCCAACATTTTGGAGCATGAATCTAAATCTTGGAAAATAAAGGAGCACTTGAGCTTCCAAGAGTTATGCCAACTCTAGGAGGAAAGGAGATCCAACAAGTACAATAGAAGGAGAGAAGGTAGATTCTTTCTGCCAAATGTTGATGGATCCTCCACATGCACAGCCAAATAATGGATAGATCAGCTAGACTCATATTTGAATCTACATCAAGTTTTAGAAAAGAATCACTTAAATTAGCAGTGCTGCATATTAAAGGAAAATCTTATGCTTAGTGGTTATTTGAATCCTTTTCATTGAAGAATGCAAATATATCTACTTATGCAAGTTTCACTAGGAGATTAGTGAAGAGATTTGATGTGAAGAAAACTGAAACATCTTTGATTGAGCTAGCAAAGCATGAGCATGCAAAACCCTTGCATGAGTTGGAAAGATCTGTTGTGCCAACTCCACTTCAGATTTCTGTTGAAGGGGATATAAATATGTGTGATACCTTGCCAAGAGAAAGATCCCCATTGCATGAAGAGATTTATTCTCAAAGGGAAGTCATGGATATCCCTCTTTCAAGGGAATACCAAGATCTAAGGTCTCTCATTGATAGTGAGGTATTCTCAAATATTGATGAGGAGAAAGAACAAGAGGGCAGTAACAACACTCTCACTTCAGAAGAAGAACCATCACCACATGGGGATGGACATGAAGTTATTGCTTCAAGGGGAGGAGCTTTTGCATCTTTGAAAATGGTTCCCAAGGAGCATCATGTGACAGTAGTATTGCGAAGTGACACCTCGCTCCAAGAAGGAGGAGGAAGGATGGATCAACATCCAATTATGAGGAGCATGCAGAAGGGAGGGACACATCAGTCCCTCATTCATACAGTCTACTTCAGATGTTGATGTCTCTTTGCATGGAGGCATTCCACAAGGGAGACCCCCTGATTGGAAGAAGAATAAATTGTTCTTTCAACTTAATGCACCAGTGAAATATTTGGCTAAGGAAGGAGCCTTGGTAGAAGCTAGCAGAGCGTTGAGAACCATCGATGGGTTCCAAGGAGAGATGATCAACTCTATGAGTTGGAAAATTCCATGTCCCACTTAGTTATCTGCACTGGAAAATGATTCAGAGATCAATGATGACATGAGTATGGTATCAAGAGGCCACTCCATAGTTTTTGGGCAGCAAATGATATCTCTACATACAAATAATAGTTATGAAGTTGACAAGAGGGTACCAACACTCTTGTATGCATGGGCCAAACTATGGAAGTTTTGGAAGAAAGAGACCTTTCAAAGGAGGTTGACTTCCATGAAATTCTATCTTGTCTTGAGAAAGATCAGCTGCAAGAGAGGCAGCAGAGATGGAGCTACAATAATCCAACATGTGACTTTGGCATTGAGCATGTCAAAGTGGAGAATGATGATGTAACAACTACTTCATTTCAAAATTTTACAACATTGTCATTTTTGGGAAGCCTATATCCCTACTGGGAGTCCCAACTCTTGGTGGAATATTCCAAGAACCTCTTCACATGTAAGGTTATTGATGGATAAATGGAAGATAGGATGTATAGAGTGGTTGATGGAGTCATTTAATTTCATTATCAGATCTATTTGACTAAAGAATCAAAGCTTAAAGATAAACTACTATGTACAGCCTATGAGATATTGCTTTCTACCCCCACTGTTTTCATTAGAACTATTTCGGGGAAAGACACCCTAGACGTTTGTTGGGTCAAAACCTCCACAGATCAGGGCATGCTATTCAGAAGGACTCACACAAAACCACACTTAAATTCTAAAAACTAGATAACAACGATAGTATAACTCACCCGTAGTCCTACGTTCAATGTAGATCTTGCGGGGTCCAAACCCCCAGCAACCCTTCTTCCTCTTCCACTTGAAAAACAAGAAAGAACGTGCACGGAAACCTAGTTGTACAACATATATTGCTCCTAAATTTTAGTGTAATCCATGTGAAACATTATGTAAACAATAATAAATGCTTAAATGATAATATTTTCACATATACAAGTAAACATTAACACATAAGTTTAGGAACAAGATGGTTCTTCATTATTGCGAACAACATGTACAGAAATAAAAATTGGAGAGATCACTTGAATCCTTCCACGATCTTCGAACATACTGTCGTCCGGATCCATCCCGCCCTTGCCTCGCTAAGATACTTTCAAGACTTGTGCACTCAAGATGGCATATAAATGGATGAACATCTCCAGGAAACAAGGGTTTCCTGTATAAATCTGGGAAAGTGCAGGAGGCACGGGAAATCAGAATTGAATTAGGGATTCCAACAGAGTATAATATCTATAAAATTTCTCTCTCCCTTAGGCCATGCACATGAGGGGCTTTTATACTCCCTCAAAGTAGTTTCAATCAGTTGGAGATAGTTGGCCACATGCTGGGGTGGTTGAACTACTGCAGTAACCATCAACCCAACTCGAAAAAAGGGAGTTTTTATATATTTTTTTAATGATTTTAATGGCACACGTGGAAAAGTACATGTCGACTCACGTATACACGCGGAAAAGTCTGGGCATACCAGCGTATGGGATTTTTAACACTATTTTTTAATGAATTTTGTTCAAGTCTGTGGGAATGGGTGCCCAAGGCCATAGAGACAATCATGAATCACATGAGGGTGAAAAATGATGCTATAATAGATGCCCCCTAATATATGAGGTCAGAAGGGGTACATGATGGCCAAAATGTATTATGCACATAGAAAGAACTTCGTAAGGACAAGAGAGGACTTCACTAGATTTCAGCCTGCCGAAAACCAATGAAAGAAAACTGAGAGTCAACTCATGCTGAGGCGGGCATACCCATGCTTAGTCAAAAATATATCATATCGAAAGTACATAATAGATCCAAAATGTATACAAGTATAGCTGAACTGGAAGTACATAATGAATCATCTGAGCATGGCCCGGAAGTACAAGTCAGAATCAATGTCTAAGTATCACATATAGAAAGTTGATCTATGATGCTGAAACTGGATGTCTGATCATATAAGTAACTGAATCTCCAAGTACCAAATCATAAGAGGTGGAATAAATAAAGAATTGTCAATTCTTATCAATATACATAGAGACACAACATCAATACTCAACATATAATGGTGAAATCACATCACTGCACAAATTGGAAATGGACCTAAGCCAAAAGTGAACTTATAAAATGGTCAAGTGCAAACTCGAGGTTCTCACCGATCACTATGGCATGGTTCTTTCACAAAGGAAATAAATGAGCTGAAAACACCATATGTGAGAAATCGTTGGATTACCGGTCAATAATGTAAACCGTTAACCAACGCGAGACAACCCACCAATAATGAAAATGAGTGTCAAGGTGCCCCAGTACAATCTAACAAGTGCGAATAAATGAGTTGAAGTCGAACACTTGAAAGAATCTACCAATCAGGAGGCAATGATGAGTCCCCACTGTCGATAGAAAAGAGTATACCACTGATGACTACAAACCCTAAGGTACTGACAAAAAGACTCTAGACCTTATTCCCAGAGAAATGAGTCAGAGTCGATGGGAAAAGATCTGCTGGAAGGAAGGAATTAAGGCATCCCACATCAGTCCAGCGCGAGTGTAACCCACAGGCCAAGATTTTGAAGGAATCGGATGAAGTAGAGTGACGGAACGAAACCAAAGTACGTTTCCGACATGCACAAGATGAAGCTAGCGCACGAAAGAAACCCTCTGAACCAACCAATAATGAAAGCTGACACAGAGGCGAGATATCCACCAATAGGGTCAAATGGAAATCAAGGTACTGCACGAATCCCAAGTGTGATAATGTATGCCGACATCGAACACAGGGGAAATCACTCAGTCAAAGACCCATAATGATGATCAAATGCTGAGCACAAGGTAACCTATCAATGATGGAAATAGGGCCAGGGTGCGGCTCTAGGTTTTCTCTCAGAGCAAATGTGTCGTAGTCGATAAGAGAGAAACCCGCCAGCAAGAATTCAATGGAGACCTTCTCAAACCAGCATGAGCAGAAGACCAAAACATCTGATGTGATAGAACAATATACTGACAAAAACGGGAAGGATGACTGAATAATGAGTCAAGAGACACCGCGGAATGGGCGACTCTGGTTAGACTTCCCTTGAACAAAAGCACGACTCGTGATGACCATGGCAGTAAAAAGTGACATTGTATAAGTCTGTTATGCAAGAGGCAAAACAAACTCTCCATATGATTGGAAGAGATAACCAACTGGGGGAGGACTGACCAGTGAAATAAGGCAAAGGCTGAACCTAGGTCAAAAACTAAAACCATCCCAAATGAAGGAAATATATAAGTGTATGTGCTTTGTTCAAGGGTGACAAATTGACACTGTACTGCCATCAAATAACGAAGTTACATCCCGTTCCCGCTCTTTTTGTTATATTTGATTTTTTTGTCTTTTTCATATAATAAGCCTAAAAAAGAATAAAACAATGCTATGGTACAATGGATAGAACGAGTATCAAGAAATAGACGCACTATTTCCTAGGATTGGAACGATCCTATGCTCAATGCAAGGTGGCGGAAACTGGTAAGCGATACTCAGAGGAATGTTCCATCCATGGGTAAAAGGGTGTCAAGTCGCGATAACTAAGTGCATGCAATGGTTAACTTGTACAGATAGGCAAGGTCAAAATTTGGCTTAAACACTGAGTCCAAAATGAAGCCGGCTAAAGGCCAGGATAAACAAGTAGCCAATATGCAATGCAGTAATACAACTCAACAACACTAGGGAGCCTCTAGGGTAATAGCCAGAAAAATGATAGTGAGGAAGAAGAAGAATGAAGCTTCAACACATAAGTCATGGCGGGACTAAAGAGGACTCCCGAGCCTACATAAAACGTAGCATGGGCAACAAGTGATAGCGGGAAACTAACTAGGAATCCCATGTAAAGGAAGGCTCTACCACCAAGTCATGATTAAATAATCGGCGAGTGAAATGGGTGTAATACTCATGACCTGATGGGATCGAACCTATGGAAAGTGATCAGAATGGAGGCTATTATGAAAAATGCAACGAAAAGTGGATTCCCTAACCTATATGCCAGTAAAGATCATATACCTGCCATGATGGGTCAGCAGTCATGGATCAAAAACCGGGAAAAATCTCAAATTCATCAAAATGTACCTGAAAATATACCAATCTGGGCACTTCCAAGCATCCAGATTATGCAGCTTAAGATAGATTGAAAAAATAAGCATAACAAAATTTTTGCAAAATTTTTTCAATTTTGGGCATAAATATGCAAGTTACCTCATATTTGGTTCATTGTTACATTGCTGATTTGGGAAAAAGTGCTCTGGAGAAAAAAACCTCTTTTGTCAAAATAGGAGCAATCGACCGTCAAACTTCACCGAATTTGTTAGGTAAGCTCTCAATTCATCCCTGTTATTCATTATGTCCGTTCATAAATTAAAAATTAGGGATTTTCACTGTAAAATAATTTGCTAAAAATCACGGGTTTGCACATACGCGGGTTTATAATGACCAAGTCGCGTATATACACGACTGTGCACAAAGAAAGTCGCGTATGCGCAACCCAAAATAAAAAAATGCGTAGCTAATGAACGAATTATTGAATTTTTGTAGGATGAAAATATCTTGGAGAGAGCGTGAACACAGTGCCATTGACAATGAAGTCATGCAGGACCAAGTATCACTAAATATTCTTCGAAATTATGGATTTCTCAAGTTCTTCAAAATGCCAAATATGAAGAGTAATGTCCGGTTGCTCGAAATGCTTGTGAACTATTGGGAACCAGAAGAAGACTGCTTCATTATAGATCAAATGCCCATACACATCGAGGTGGAAGATATCTATTTTATTACTGGACTCTCCCGGAGGGGGGAGCCAGTAGACTTTCATGGTAAGCCTTTGGGAGGGCTAACCATGGAAGATTACATCCACGTCTACTGCGTAGAGGGTTCTAAGAAAGTTGGAACTCAAATTGCGATCAAAGATTTAAGAGACTTGCACATAAAAATCCTCCTTTTTACCATTGGCAGGGTGGCAGGATCTTCTTCCCTACACTAGGCATCCAGGACTCAAATGAGTATAGCAGTGGAATGCTTAACTCATTTATATGATTGGTGCACGACTTTACTGATGAACATGAAGCAACAATTGACTTCTATCCGAAAAGCAAAGACAAAACATTTTGGATATGGTACAATTTTGATGACATTCTTCTTCGAGAAGATTCCTGGGCTGAGACCCAAAGTGATCGCTTCTATCAGCAGCCCGAGAGATCCAAGAATTGCCCGATGGGCTGACTTGATGAAGAGATTGGGGGGAAGTGAAGTTCCCCGAACCACTTGGGATGATGAGTTCTTCCTTTGGTGGGGAGAACAAATCATCGTTGTGGAAGACTATCCCTGTGCCGGGATGGATTTCCGAGGTGATCCAGACCTTGTCGTTCCACCAGGCACGGCATGGGGCACAGTCGGTAAGTTTGCATTTTTTTACTTATATAATTTTTTTGGATTTTTTCAATATATGTGAAAAAATGGAAAACAAACATGTTTTTGATTGGATTCAAAATGTCTTACAATTTTAAAATGATCATGAAACAGATATTAGACCAATTCGACCTGAGGATTACCCACGACATAAGCATCGCAGAGGCGAGGCGGATACAGTAGATCCAGACAGGACCCTCCAGGCTATACAAAGGAACTTGGAGGGGTTAACCCGCCAAGTACCTATGGCTGCAGTGGAAGATCTGCCTGAAGCCATCCAGAGACAGGTGGTAGGAGTACCCCGTGACTGGGTATGGTTATTCCACCGAGTTTCCACCACGATCGTGTTCTATAGGAACACAACTTCTGGGCAGGGACCACAGGATTACATAGATATGACATATCAGGTGAATATATATTTTTTGAGACTGAACATGATCGGGCATAAGCCCAATTTTTTGTATGACTTATGGATCCAAATTTTGTATAGTTTTTTTAACATTCTGATGATATATATACAACGATGTTTGATGTGATGTGACAAATGTATAAAATTGTATGATGCTTTTGATGATTAGATTTTATTGTATGGAATGATTAATATGCCAATCGATTGCTTGATTAGCTAATGAGTCTGCCATCCAATTGTCAGCTTAAGGAATATGAATGAAAGTTAAAAATTGGAATGATATTTGTAACAAACATACCCTCAAGAACAACCAGAGTAAAAATGGATCTCGCACTCGATAAGTATTGTTCAACTGCGACACCACCAGCTGAGAGTCCAAGAAAACTACCAATGAATCAACACCCAAAGATATTGCGTCCGAGAGTAGATAAAGAACTGCAGTGTATCCTGCTATATTATTGGAAGCAGGACCAATGCAGACCCCTCTTGATACTAACAGCTGACCAGATGGATAATGAAGCACCCAAGCCGTGGAAGCTAAGTTCCGGGTGTGTCTACTAGCACCATCGGCGAAACCAAAATGACTCATGACATCGACACAACCTTCCAAAGAAAATAAAAAACATCACCATCCCATCAAAGATCGAAAAACAACCAGATATGTATAAATCAAAACTACTATATACAAAAGCAACATGCCAGGCCGAAGCCTAGGCATAATACTTTTTCAATTAGAGCCCATTTCTGGGCTCCGGAAACTCGTTTCCTTGAAAATCAACCAAGGTATATGCTGCTTTTTTAAGGACTTTTTTAACGATGAAGGGGCCATACCACATAGAATTATACTTTCCTGCCCCCAGGGCATCTTTTTCTTGGGCATAGACCAAAACAAGGTCACCTTCCGAAAAAACCCTAGGTTTGACCACCTTATCGTACTGAACTTTAACTCTATTTTTATGCGCTTCATTCATCGTGGCAGCATCCCGACGCTGCTCATCGAGATTTTCCAAATGAAGGAGACGTTCCTCAAGACTAGAAGTGCCAGGAAGAAGTTCAACAACTAACTTAAGAGAAGGAATCTCACATTCAATGGGAAATACGGATTCCAACCCGTGGACTAGCTGAAACGGAGTAAAGGCAGTTGCAGTTTTCACTGACGTCCTGTATGCCCAAAGTGCAGGATATAGCATAATATGCCAGTTGGATTGAGCTTTATCAATTGTCCTTTGAAGAATTGTCTTCAAGGATTTATTCACGGCTTCCACTTGCCCATTGGCTTGAGGATAATACGGAGATGAATGCTCCTGCCGAAAACCCAGTTTGAGAGCCAACTCAGCCATCATACTATTCTGAAAATGACTGCCATGTTCAGTGAAAATCTCTCTAGGAATACCAAAATGAGCGATAACCTGGTTGAAAAGAAAAAGAGCTGCAGTCTCACCATCGTTCCCAAAAGTAGGCATAGCCTCGACCCACTTCGTAAAGTAGTCTACTACTACAATAATGTACTTGTGACCTTTAGCCGAAGGCGGGTTACAAGTAGTATAATCAATACCCCACTTTGTAAAGGGACCGACAGTAATGACTGGAAAAAGCGGAGCTGGATGAGCGCGCATTTTTCGAGTATAGACTTGACACGGATGACACTTTTTGACCGACTCCATACAATCTTTGAAAATCGAAGGCCAAAAGTACCCAACACGCAAGATCTTTTGGGCTGTAGCAAGCCCAGATAAATGACCACCACAAGCTCCACTGTGGCAATCATTCAGCACAGCCTCAGCTTCTTCGAGAGTTAAGCAGCGTCTCAGGATTGAATCAACCCCTCGATGGTATAAAGCATCACCAATGATCAAGTAATTCTTAGCCAAGTGACGCAACTTACGACGCTCATCTTTCGAAAAAGTAGAGGGAAACTTCGCAGTCTGGAGATACACAATTATATCTCCATACCAAGGATCATGTGGAGAGATAAGAAACAAATGTTCATCCGGGAAGGATTCATCATAGACTATCTCTTCCCCACAGGGAAACTCGGAGATCAATTCCGCGAAAACCAATGATTTCTTGGACTTGGCAGACATAAAATCAAGATCAAATTCCTGCAAAATCACAATCCATCTATTGTATTTGCCCCCAATCACTCGCCTACTAAGGACAAACTGAAATGGATTGGCTGCTGCCAAAACATAAGTTTTTCGTAGAAGAATGTAATGCCGGAGTCGCTGCACAGCATGAACAACTGCTAAAGCTAACTTTTCTATCGGAGTATACCGAAGTTCAGGTCCTACCAATCCTCGACTAAGATAGTATATAACATGCTCTACAAGAGCATCATCCTCCTGAACTAGAACCATAGCAATAGTAGATTCTGCTGCTATAAGATACAAAAGGAAATCCCTGCTATAATCTGGTGGACTCAATAAAGGAGCA
Source organism: Pinus albicaulis (assembly GCA_034641835.2). Lineage (NCBI taxonomy): Eukaryota > Viridiplantae > Streptophyta > Pinopsida > Pinales > Pinaceae > Pinus > Pinus albicaulis. The sequence goes on from CM076572.1 coordinate 1,344,415,454, forward strand.
GAGGACAATGCTTTTTTCAAAGCATCGAATGAGTGTTGAGCGAAGTCATCCCAAAGAAATGGAACTCCCTTCTTCAACAATCTCATAAATCCCTTGGTAACCTCAACATAATTTACGATAAATCTCCGAATAAAATTAGCCTTTCCTTGTAGACTTTGAAGTTGAAAAATAGACGACGGGGGAGGCAACCGAAGTATTGCCTCAACCTTGAAGGGATCTATCCTAATCCCTTCCCTAGACACAATGAATCCCAATAACCGACCGAATGTAACCGCGAAAACGCACTTGTTCGGATTCAATCTAATCTTGTAGAAATGACATCGTTCAAATATTTTACGGAGGTGAGCAAGATGATCCATTCTCTTTCAATAATGAGCAGCTAAATCATCCAAATATGCCTCGATAATCTGTTTGATGTCGTGGAAGGCGTATGACATGGCCCGCTGAAACGTAGCCCCAACATTTTTAAGACCAAAAGGCATCTTCTTGTAAGAAAAAGTACCCCAGGGACAAATAAAGGCAGTCTTATGCTAATCTTCAGGACGGATAGTAATCTGATTATATCCGGAGAAACCGTCCATGAAGGAGAAAATTTCGTTACCGGCACACTCATCGATGATCTGATCTATAAATGGTGTGGGGTAATTATCTTTAGGACATGCTTTATTAAGGTCTCTGAAATCAATGCAAACTCAAATTGTTCCTTGTTTTTTATCTACGGGAATAGGGTTTGAAACCCATTCAGTCAAAGGAACAGGGAAAATGAATCCCGCCTTAAGCAGCTTCTCCACCTCAGCTTTGATAGCTGCTGCCTTCCTAGGATTGACCGGATGAAGTTTTTGCCTCACAGGCTTAGAGTTTTCGTAAGTCTTGATCTCATGCTGGACAATAGATGGGTCTATACCAGGCATTTCCTCATAAGACCAAGCGAATACATCCCTATACTCTTTAAAGAGATCGGTGTAAATTTGAATCTCTTCAGGGGAACATTCAGCTCCGATGAAGACATTCTCAATAACATTGGGATCCCTGGAAATGTTCACCGGGATAGTTGGAGAAATCACAGCCATGTTCCCTTCAGCATATACCTGTGTTGGTGCTAAAGGGTTCAGGACTGGGCGAATAGGACCAGGAGACGGAGGACTTGGAAAACTCGTTTCAACTTTGCTCAAATCAGGTAAAAAGTAAGACCGATGATGAAAATAATCCCATGGTCTATCTATACTAGTCATAGCTTCCAGTATGGCCTCTTCAGATGGAAGAGTGGTATCAAGGCAATCCTGGGCAGAAGAAGAACTAAGTGTCCAAGCCGGAGCCACATCTCCATCCAACTCTTCCGGTGAAAGAGGAGCTGGAATGGATTCTACAGAGTCAACAATAGACTGATAAGCAATCTCAACTGCAGACATTGGAAATGCCATTCCACCCACTTGACCTTCCGCTAATGTGGCGGTAGGGGAAGGTAAGGTCCAAGGGTCCAAAAAATAATGAGTTCTGAAGAACTCTCTTCGAAGAGGAGCCCTGGAGGATGAAATTGCATTTATATGAACAATAGGAGGAGGAATATCAAAAGTACCCATCAAGGAAGAATACATTCCAACCCCTAAATTCTCAACAGGCGCCTTGGTATTATCCAACTTTGAAATAGCTGAGTCAGTAGATGCATTCGGGTCTACAGGAGGACAATCCAGTTGGTCCACTGTAACAATCCTCCCTTCTTGAGGGAAACAAATAATCTGAAACAATGAAGATGCAATGGCATCCATCTCATAAATCCAGTTTCTCCCCAACATAAGGTTGTAGTCCAAGCTTGCATCAACTATCTCAACCTCTATATTTACAGTTTTTCCCCCAACACAGATGGGTAAAGCTGGGACAATACCATGCGGCCTGTGAGAATGACCATCAAACACAGTCAGAAGAGTAGCAGATGGAACAGCTGTGGGAGATCCAATTCCCTTCCAGCATGTGAGAGATATCACACATGTGGAAGCACCCTCATCAACGACCGTTTGAAAAATATTGCATTTCCGGTACGATGATTTGATATGAAAATCCATATGATGGGGGATTCTCTTCTTAAAATTAGTCATATCGAAAGTAATCATAAGAGAGTTCTTTGGATCAACAGCCCCAAGAGCAGTGAGCAGAGCACTGCGCTAAGCCGGACAAGACTGGAGCACCTCAAGAGCCGACATGGCACAAGGACTGTGCGCCAAATCTTCCACAATAGAGTAGTTCTAGGCAGCCCTAGCATTTGGATTAATCGTCGTACGCTTAGTAGATGCTTTTGGCATCCGAGGTATAGGCTCAACAGTAGGCCTCGTAATATGAAGCGGCTCAGTAGCATCGGGAGCACCCTTGGCTTTTGAAGACTCTTCTTCGCCATAATCACGGGATCTCGTAGTGACATCCAAGTGAGCACTCATCATGTATATGTTTGATGGAATTTCCCCTTCCTGGGTGCCCCCAAAGGAAGCCCCAGTATTTTGATTCGTGCCAACAACTAGTGGTTTCCCTTGGGGAAAAGGGTTTGTCAACACAGCCTGGGAATTGGAAGAACCCTGCTGAGCTAACAAGCACTGTGCATCCTGAATTTTAGGGCAAAGGTGAGTAAGATGGTCTCTATTACATAACTTGCATGGAAACTTCACTTTTTTATCCTTTGGACCCTCACCAACATGCTCGTTGGTTTTATTCGCATTACCCTTCCCATTCTTGCCCTTTTTCTTATTATTCCATCCTTTATTCTTCCCCTTGGATTGTTGATTTCCTTTGGGGTCAGAAGTTTGGACGGCATCTACTGACAAATATTGGGAAGGCGATGACTCAGCAGGCACAACCTGACCAGAAGGAGCAGATTGTATAGACAATTGTTGTAATTGAGTAAGTAGGTTAGCTGCACCACTATTGATCAACCCAATAATTCCATCACCATGAGGACCAGGCTTAGTCTCGGATAAATCTAATTTGGAGCGAGGAGCATTGGACAAATATTTATGAAGGACTCCAGACTGAGAATATATCAATTCAAGCTATTGGGCCCAAAAAATGGCCTGTTCCTCAGAAAATACCCCAGACAAGGATACATCTTTAGAAATATCTGATTGTAGAGATTTCAGAAACCATTCCAAAAGGAATTCTCCTGGAATATGAGCTTTAATAAGCCTCTTCCTTCTCCGCCATTCCTGAATATGGTCAGAAATGTGGGTTGCATCGTCCTGCTTAAAATTAGCTAGGAGTTTAGTCCCGGCGTCATAACGGACGGGCAACTGGAAATGATTTAGAAATGTAACAGCTAGCTCTCCAATTGTAGCAAAACTACCCCCAGTTATCTCAATATACCATTTGGCAGTGTTTCCAGTTAAGGTGCGTTGAAACAATCTCAACCTAATCGAATCATCGATCAGGGAGTTAGAAGAGCACCATAAATGGAAGGTGGTGATATGGTCATCCAGATCTTCTCCATTCTTTCCTTCGAAATTTGGAATGTCTGAAGGTAGTTTGGTGGGAATCGGAGGCCACCTCGGACTGTACCGGATTGGATCATTCATCAATTTCGATAGATCTGGCAAGTTAAATGTTGCCAGAAAAGGTAAACGAGGTGGAGCCTGAGGATTCCATCCTTAATGGGATGAATTCCCTACATTCTGAAAAGAATACCCTGGGTTTGATAAGGCACCAGGTTGCCAGAAAGAACTCGTAGAAAAAGGAGAAGAACCTCCTCCCAACGCATAGTTACCAAAGACCGGACCAGTTCCCCCTCCTGAAGTATTAAATGAAGAGGAAATCCCCTGATAGGGGTTCCGGGCATTAGAAAGAGGGGAAAAAGTCTGATAAGCACTCGACGAAGGGAAAGAAGCATTCCCTTGGTGACCAGTGTAAAACTAATTCCCTACCCCTGCTGTAGTGAATACAGGGTTCCAACTTGTAAAAGTGGTCGAATTTTGACCTCCAGACCAAGGGTTGAAACACTGGGTTTGAGAAGTAAACGGAAAGGACCCTAGAGAAGGATTTGAACTAAGAGTATGCCTAGTTCCGAAGGGGAACCCTTGAAAAGAAGTTGATCCACTAGCCATGAAAGACATGGGTGTAGATGCAGTTGCAGCAGCGGAAAAGGAAAAAGAAGGAATCCCACTAGTGGGCATTCCGAAACAAAAGGGACCAGATTGAGAAGCATGTGCTTGGGTGAAACCAGAGCCAAACACAATAGTCCTAGAAGCAATCGAAGATATAGCAATAGTGCCTCCTCCTTCAACAGAAGCAGGAGTCTGAATGCCTACAGCACTCACAGCTGAAGCTGCTTTCCCAGTCGTGGCCATCAAAAGGTATGAATAATATGGAGGATCTTCTGGCCTCTCTGATTCAGGTTCGATGTATTCAACAACAAACGGATAATCAGGAGGAAGAGGAGATGGAAGTGACTCAGAGGGTTGAGACACTTCCTCTACTTGTACTTCTTCTTCTTGCGGAAATAAGACTCTCGAGGTGAGCGGAACGCTCCTCTCGGAACCAACACTAGAACCAGCTACGAAACCTTCAAACCCTTGTGGAGGATCTCTCTCCACTGTGTTAGACACCATAGGGTGATACTCACCTGCTAAATTACTCCTACGCTTTCTTGAAGAAGTCTCTGGACTCTCGGGAGATAACTCCCGGATTCTCCTTGATCGACGAGGTGCTTGATCAGCCACTTTAACAAATTTTAATTAGACTCAAAAAAGTATAAAGCTAGGCAAGCTAGGATCAAAGAGCACTCACTACAAAAAATCCCTGAGATACAATCAAGCAAACAGCCTTCAGGTATTTCTGCTCCGGGTGATTAGGACCGGACACCAAAATACAGGAAAGTGAAGAATAGGACCTCCCGAAAGTATTCTGGGATAATTACGGCCCAGGCCTACTAGCGAAGGTAACAGAAACAGTTACGCCGACCTCCTAACAACAACCTTTGCCGGCACAAGTACCCAAGCTTCGCAAGGGCACCCCCCAGAAGTACTGCTGGAAGTGATATGACGTCTGCCTCAGGTACCACGGGTATTCCCCCCCACAGTCACCTATGTGGAACCTAGGAATGGTAACTATGGGCACCAATCTGTGTCAGAAGCCGGGCGGAACGGTCTTGAGGTCAGATCCAGCAAATCAGAGAGGGGTATCTCTCTTCTCGGCCTTCACTTCCCCTCGCGCTTGACTCTCTGGAAGAGAGCTTTCCCGGTTCACCTAACGGAGTTGGATTTCACTCAATTAATAAACTTCTATGTTTTTGTTTGAGTGGCCTTGGAGAGTTAACTCTCCACTCACCTAATCCAAGGCCCTACAACCTAGCTAGTTGGTGTATGACACTTAATAAAAAAATTGCTAGGTGTTTTTAAATTATAGCGCTTATTTTAATCAGCTATTATATTAAGTCAAAGGGATATGGAAATGAAACTCGTGGTGTTTTGTGACGCAGAAAAGAAATTAATGAAAACCAAACTACATGCAAATGCAGTAATTGCCTTTCGATGAAAAGAAATTTCTACACGGGTTCTACGAGATTATAAAAATTTTCTTTTCAGATAACAAACTTCACACTCACAAAAACTATGAAAAAGATTAAATGCTTAAGTGCACCTAATGCAAAATAACTAAAAGCATGCAAATTCTAAGACGCAAAAATCTAACAAAGCAAAGAGAAATTTCCCAAAGAATCCTTCAGTTTTATCACTTTTCTGGTTTTCCACTAAGCTAGTTCCCTAAATCAGAAACTCTCAGCATAAAGACACCAAAATATTCTTGAAAACAAGAGGAAGAAACCAATGAAAATTCCTTTCCAAAATCAAGTCAAAAACCAAAGGCAAGAAATCTCAACAAAGCTTGAAAAGATGTAGCAAAACGAAAACAAAAATGCAAAACAAAAGCAAATGACAAAACAAAATTTTTTTTGAGCTTTTGAATTTTATAAAAAGAAGAGCTCGAAGAGACCAAGAAGATTATCAAATCCCAAGCCAAACAACTCTTGAATTTCAAGAACAACTTCAAAAATGCTCCAAATATTATAGTGCCACTTTAGTAGCAAGATTTGTATGAGCAAAAGAAGACAATAAACTGAGTAACTCGGCCTAGAAGAATAGTACAACCTTGCAGCAAACAAAAACTTCAAAGAATCAAGAAAGACTCTTTAAAAATTGCAACAAGACCTAGTCAACTGAACTCAAGAAAACTAACCAAAAGCAGGAAAAAATCGAAGCGCGAAGCAAGACACAAAGGTAGGAAAGAGTAAATGAGAAGAGGCTCTCTGTTCTGATGAAGCAGAACAGCCAAGAATCCCCAGGAAGAGACCTTGGTACTCGAACCAGAAACGCAAGCACTAAAAACAAGATTTTCCAGATAAGCTAGTCTTCAACCAAACAAGAGAGAAAAAATACCAATGACCACTTTCAACACAATCCAGAGGATATAAAGACACTGCAGGAATAGGTCTCCACAGGCAAACAAGACTAAAAAGTCAATAAATAAAAAATTTCAAAATTTACCCAGGCATACGCTACTTGACAGTTTTGAAACAAGCGTGCATACACGACTGTATCAAAGGAAACCCGCATATACGCGACTTCCTTTGAAGAAAACAATGTGTATACAAATCTGTGTATAGACAAACTCGCGTATTAAAAGGTAAATAAGGAAAAATAAAAAAGATCAAGCCTGGATAAAGAACCAGGTCTTCAGTCTGACTGAGAAAAAGTTAACTGGACTGGAAAAAATGATAAAAACTGTTGGAAACCTTTAAAACAGCTAAAACCACCCAACAGGGGAATCACAAAAATGTGATCCCCAGTGGAGTCGCCAGTTCTGTTTCGGGGAAAAACACCCTAGAGGTTTGTTGGGTCAAAACCTCCACAGATCAGGGCATGCTATTCAGAAGGACTCACACACAACCACACTTAAATGTTAAAAACTAGATAACAACGATAGTAGAACTCACCCGTAGTCCTACGTTCGATGTAGATCCCGCGGGGTCCAAACCCCCAGCAACCCTTCTTCCTCCTTAACCTGGAAAACAAGAAAGAACATGCACGGAAACCTAGTTGTACAACATATATTTCTCCTAAACGTTAGTGTAATCCATGTGAAATATGATATAAACGATAATAACTGCTTAATAATCAATATTTTCACATATACAAATAGATACTAACACAGAAGTTCAGGAATGAGATGGTTCTTCATTATTGTGAACAGCATGTACAGAAGTAAAGAGTGGAGAGATCACCTGAATCCTTCCACGATCTTCGAGCAGACCGTCGTCCGGATTCGTCCCGCCCTTGCCTCGCTAAGAAACTTTCAAGACTTGTGCACTTGAGATGGCATATAAATGGATGAACATCTCCAGGAAACAAGGGTTTCCTGTATAAATCTGGGAAAGTGCAGGAGGCACGGGAAATCAGACTTGAATTAGGGATTCCAACAGAGTATAATATCTATAAAATTTCTCTCTCCCTTAGGCCATGCACATGAGGGTCTTTTATACTCCCTCAAAGTAGTTTCAAATAGTTGGAGATAGTTGGCCACGTGCTGGGGTGGTTGAACTACTGGAGTAACCATCAACCCAACTCAAAAAAAGGGATTTTTTATTTATATTTTTAATGATTTTAATGGCATATGCGGAAAAGTACATGTGGACTCGCGTATACACGCGGAAAAGTCTGGGCATACCAGCATATGGGATTTTTAACACTGTTTTTTAATGAATTTTGTTCAAGTCTATGGGAATGGGTGCCCAAGGCCATAGAGACAATCATGAATCACATGAGGGTGAAAAATGATGCTATAACAATAAAACACCATATTATCTTCAATGGATTCATTTGGGAAGGCTTTGAAGAAGATTTATATCAACATTACCAAAGATGCATGTACCATATAGATATGGAGCAGTAACATAACAATATGGAAGAGTTAATTCAGCCCTCTCTTTCTCTTTTTGAGGAAGGAGATATATCTATGCACCACTCCATTTGTTTGAGAAGGACTATTGGTGAAGAGCATACTTATGTAAATCATATTTTATTTTCTTATTTTTTTCATTCTTTTACTATGTATATGTAGGCCATGACTCCTAAGAGGAGTGTTATACCTTATAAACTTCATGGCCAACTTTGGGCCAAAACTATTTCTGATTATGGCCACTCCCTTGGTGAATAGAGGGAGATTTCGCAGCATGATGGGTGCTTTCCTAAGCCGCAAAATATATATCCCACTTTAAACCATGGTGAGATGTTGTGGGCAGAAAGTAAGTGGTGGGAAAACCACTTACCATATCAGTATCTGATGCAGTCAAGAGATCTACTATGCTGGTTCCACTTGTGGGACTATGATCCACCTCCATCATTGTGTTTAAGTATTTATGTATTGCTGATTTTGATCCCACGTGATGATGATGCTCTAATCTTTGTTGGGAACATGATAGGAGGGATGACACATTGGTTGGGTGTGTCCATGGGAAATGAAACTTCCCATATTTATTCATACTTCAAGAGGAGGAAGAGACATTATATGGTTGCTACACTTTAACTTTTGTTTCTCTATGCAAAAGGCCATATGTGTGACTTATGTATTTGGGAGAAGCCTCTCACATGGGAGAATTTGTGGCAAGACATGTGTTGCTTGAATCATATTCAGCTAACACCTCTTATCCTCTACTATTTTCAAGCTTTGGAGAAGCTTATGGAAGCAAGAAGGTGGTTGGGTGGCCACTTATTGTACTATGTTTTAAGGGAGCAACAAGAAGAAAAATGTTGGTCTCAATGGAGGGACTATTGTCACCATCCAATATATCATTTGACACTTAGTCCATGTTTCTTTTGGATCACATATGGTGATGATAATTCATTCACTATATGCATGGAAGATTGGGCAAGAAGGATCCCTAGAATAAATGAATGGAATCATGAGGTTCCAAATATCTTTTGGCTTCATGAGGACTATATTGTTGTAACCCAGGATTAGCAGCTCCAAATCTATCATAAATGGAGGGAGAGACAGTGTAATTTGAAAATTCTTACCTCTCATTTCCAGCCATGCAACCCCTATACATTTCATAAGGAAGGGATTGGTGATTGTTTCTATGAGCTACCAAGGATGGCTCACTTTTTTTGGATTATAGCATGGAGATTGGAGTTTCTCATGGGGGTTGAAGCACCCTACATTTATCATCTCTCATGCCTTAAAGAGGCCAATGGAAAACATATGATTCCTTCTATGTATCTCCCACTTCTTCATGATGGCAGCTATTTGGGTTATTCACCAAACGAAAAATTGTATTCTTGGGAGGAGACAAATCCATTGGAGATTTTGAAAAGTCCTTGTGAGTTGATTGAGGACAAGTAACATTTTGGAGGGGAGGACTGTAATATTCCCAATTAGTCCTAGGCTAATTGGAATATCCATTTTTATTTATTTATTTTCTTAAAGAATAAATGTATAAGGAGGTTCATCAAACTCCCAATAAAGAATAAATGAAGGCCAAATGTGAAAAAGGCTAAATCTTGGCTATGTAAGAAAAGCACCCTTAGGTGTGAAATGGGCTAGATACTTTGACTGCATCAACCTTGACCAAATCTACACTGTTGTATTGGAGGAGTGGCCATCAATGTGGCACAACGTAGTTCTAGAAGGAGATGGATTGTGTGAAAGAGAAGATTTCATTGAAGGTGGTTTAGGGTTTACAAGCTCTTAATCTATATAAGGAAGGGGATGGCAGCATGGAGAGGTTGTTGAAGATATGATATTTTTATATATTTTATATTTAGACCATATAGCTTGCTTTGGCTGTTTAGCCTAGATTGTAAATGTTGTTTAGCATTGGGATATCCTATTTAGGAATTCCACCTCTTCCCATTGAGTAGCTCTTGGGAGAGTCTTGTATTGCATAGTCCACTATCTAACTTGAGACCAAGCTTCTCCTTTCAACTACAACCCATATCCTATTGAGGTTTTGGTTGTCTTTGCAAGATGCAGCAAGTGGAGGCTAGATCTATTCATATCTAGGACATTTCAGTGCCCTTTTTCAGTGGAGGAGTCTTCTACTCCATTGAGAGGAGTGTATTGGAGTGATTGAGCATCATTCTCTGATTTTGGCATGTGGCCAACTATCATCTATACCCTACAAAACATTTTCTCTTCTAGATCTGTGTTATTCCTGTAGGTGTTGTTGCAGGGAGTCTGGGTGCACCATTTGGAGAGCTGGTTTCTGAGTGTTGGGGATCTTCCCTTCACTTTGAGATCCATTGGAGGAGATCTATACATTGTATATTTTAGATCTGACCTGCATATTTTTGAATACTTCTGAATCACTGACTATTTCTGCAGATCTGCATTTTTAGATCTCAGATATACTTCTTATACTTGGTGTAATGCTCAAAACCCCTAGGGGATCTGAAAGAGGAGACTTTATAGTGCATGGTTCTGAATTTTTGTGCACAAATCTACTCTAGATCTAATATGTAATCAACAACAGTTTGCAGCCTAATAAAATAACGTTGTCAAGGCAATTTTAGTCTATACATGTGGTTGCAGCACCTCTTTTGAGGCAATTTCTTCTATTTTTGTCTTGTATTTCCAGCTATTCATCTTATGGGCCTCAATATGCATATAATTTCCTATTGTAAATACTTATGAAGAGACTTTTTATTGGCCTCCTACTTTTCTTTGGATGAACTACGTTATTTTAATGCATGACTGTTTAGTATTGTTGCATGTTTCCCATTTGGGATATTACACCCAGACAAAATAGCTTTTGAAAGTCCTTCAAAACCATTTGGAAGCTTTGACCTTGGATTATACCAACATGAAGGGGATTCCTGCTAGTTTATGTACTCATCATATTTACATTAAGGAAGATTGTCATCCTGTGAGGCAGCCCCAATGAAGAATGAATCCCGCTCTAAAGAACATTATCATGGACGAACTTCGGAAATTGCTATATGTAAGTTTTATTTGCCCCATCTTGGACAACCAATGGGTGTGTCCGCTGGTTATCATTCCCAAAAACAATGGTAAGTGGTGGATTTGTGTGGACTATAGGGAACTAAACAAGGAAAATCAAAAAGAGCATTTCCCTTTTCCATTCATTGACCAAGTCCTGGACACACTGGCTGAGAAGGATTTTTTCTCCTTCCTAGATGGTTTACTGGGTATAATAAAATCCAGATAGCCCCAAAAGACCAAGATAAAAAAACCTTTACATGCCCATGGGGGACCTTTGTATAGAGAGTTCTCCCATTTAGTCTGTGTATTACGCTTTCAACATTTCAGAGGGCAGTCCTGGGAATTTTTTCTCATTTAGTTGATGACAATGTTGAAATATATATGGATGATTTTATTCCATATGGGAATTCATTTGAAGAAGGATTGGAAAGTCTAGAAAAAGTACTCGAAATATGTAAATAGACCCATGTTTCTCTGAGTATAGTTAAATGTCACATGATGAGGGAAGAATGAATAGTATTGGGACATTTGATCTTGGTTACTGTAATTTGAGTTGATCCAGCCAAGGTAGAGGTAATACTGCACTTTCCCATACCTAAGACACCCACACAGGTACGTAGTTTTATTGGTTGCACTAGTTATTATAGATGCTTCATAGAAAATTTTACTAAAATAACACATCCACTTTTTCAATTGCTAACAAAAGATACCAAATTTTTGTGGATAGAGGATTGTGAAGTAGCTTTTGTGAAGGTCAAGGGATTGTTTTTTGAAGCTCCGATCCTCCGAGGACCTGATTGGGAACTACCAATTCATATACATGATGATGCCTCTTAGATAGCAGTAGGAGCAGTTTTAGGAGAGCAGGTAAACAAGACACCGCATGAAGTTTACTACGTCAGCAAGAATTTAAATCCTGTTGAGTTAAATTACACAGTGACTGAAAAGAATTCCTGGTTGTCATTTATGCTATCAACAAGTTCCAACACTATACTATCGGGTATCCTACTTTTATACATACTGATCATGCAGCAATAAGTTATTTGATGAATAAACCTATCACTCCTGGTCGCATTAAAAGATGGTTGCTATTGCTTCAAGAATTCAATATCACAATAGTAGATAAACTGGGGAAAGATAACATAGTTGCGGATTTTTTGTTTAGAATGGATAATAATGATGAAGGCACACCCATATAAGATAGCTTTCTAGATAAGAATATTTTGTCAATTTCTACTAATCCTCCATGGTATGCAGATATTGCTAACTATCTTGCTACAGGGAAGGTGCCCTGTAATTTGTCATACAAGGAACAACGGAAAATTATTCATCATAGTGCCCGATATTCCTAGATGGCAGGATACCTTTTTCATACAGGGGCTGATAAGAAACTTCAGTGCTATGTATCTTAGGAGGATATCTATGAAGTTCTGAAGGCTTCCCATGATGGCCCTTGTGGAGGGAATTTTGCAGACAAAAGAACATGCCATAAGGTGTTACAGATGGGATATTATTGGCCTTCTATCATTCAGGATGCACAAAATTATGTCTGGAGGTGTGATAGTTTCCAACACATGGGGTAGCTCAGTTCATCTGGTGAAATGTCTTTTCAGCCCCATGTAGTCCTCAAACCTTTTGAGAAGTGGGCTATTGATTTTTTTCAACCCTTTAACCCACCTTCCCAACAAAAGGTTCACATTTTGGTCTACACTGACTCTGTGACTAAGTGGGTAGTAGCCAAGGTTGTTGCGAAAGAAACATAACAACTGGTTTCATATTTTCTATTTGAAGATATTTTTCTCGTTACGATACTCTAAGGGAGATTGTTTCAGATGGAGGAGCACAATTCACATCACACTTGATAGCAAGGCTTATATAGAAATATGGGATCAAGCACAGGGTGACATCTCCATACCACCCCAAGGTGAATGGACAAGTGGAAATCACAAACAAGGTATTGGAAAATATCTTGAGAAACAATGTGGCATACCATCGTGGGGATTGGGCTCAAAATATGCTTGAATCTCTCTGGGAATACAGAGCAACATGGAGGAACACAACTGGGTTTTCACCATTTGAGTTGGTTTATGGAAAATATCTGTTGTTTCCAATAGAATTTGAAATCAGTATGCTCAGGACATCTCTCAAAGTAGGTTTGGACCTGTCAAATGCCCAAAAACACCGGTTGGCTCCGCTTGATGAACTAGATGAAATCTGTTCAATGGTTGTCTAGAGGACTACTGTTATTCAGCAATAGAGGATGAAATGGAATGATAATTTTATAAAAAGCAAGGTGTTTCATAGAGGATATTGGGAATTAATTTATGACTGTCATTTTAAGGATTTTAAAGGAAATATTTGCACTTGTTGGATGAGACCTTACGAGGTGGATGTTGTATTTGATAATGGAACAGTCAGACTAATCACAATTGATGATACATGTGTTTCTTTCATAGCAAATGGACATCGCCTGAGACTGTACCACCATTAAGCCTCTAAGGATGCTTTCGTGAAACATATCTCCAAGAAATTTGGTCTGAAGGTTATCAGTGCAGAGAATTATTCCTCTGCATCCTTGTTTAAAATAATAATAATAATGATAAAATAAAATAATAGACATTGTTACTATTTATTTGTTGTCGTTTTTCAAGAATTACTACTGAGGAGAAATGTTTTAGAGCTAGAAATTTCCTAAATATTGAATGTTTCTACTCCTTGGCTGTTGTTACTCCTTGAATATTGCTACTCGTGATGATGTTACTCCTTGGATGATGCTACTCCGTGATGCTGCTACTCGTTATGTTGTTACTCTGGATGCTTATACTCATTATGTTGTTACTCCAAATGTTGCTACTCGTCATGATGTTACTCCTTGGAAGTTTTTACTCTGTGATATTGCTACTCTGGATGCTACTACTCGTTATGTTGTTACTCCAAATGTTGTTGCTCGTGGTGCTGTTACTCCTTGGATGCTGCTACTTCGTGATGTTGTTACTCCAGATGTTGCTACTCCATGATGTTTTTACTCTGGATGCTACTACTCATGATGTTGTTACTCCGGATGCTACTACTCAGTGATGTTTTTACTTCGAATGCTGCTACTCATGATGTTGTTACTTCGAATGATGCTACTCTGTGATGCTGTTACTATGGATGCTGCTACTCTTTTATGATGTTACTCCATCCGCATCATTACTGCGTCGTTATTCTACCAACTGATGCAGGGATTCTACATAAAACAAATCCTTGCGCACAATAAAACGTGTGTTATCTTTACATAGAAATCCTAAATTAAATCTTCAATAAAGTCTACTTAGAATCGATTCAAAATACATATGAAGAGAGAGCCAAACAGTAAAAAAAATAATTTGCATAACTTACAACCAAAAATTTACAAATGCAAACTCTTCCTTGGCCGAATATTATAATGGTTGGCCTCCAGGCTCTCACCCTTCAGATGAACTCTCAATCCATTCTCTCTATCTCTCACTGTATTCCTCACTCTCACACAAAGCTCATATTTATACATGATTATGTATTAATGTGAATCCATGATTTCCTCCACACAAATCTCAACCAAACTATAAAATAAATTTATCCCTATTTTGACTCAACTAAGTTCTATTTAAGGAATTTCTAATCCCTAAAATATCTACCTAAACCAATTCCATTGACATCCTCAATTAATTAAGATAATATTTACAATAATCCTCACACTCATATTTTTCTCTCAATTTTTTTTTAAAATGTACATAATTTATAAAATAAATAAATAAAACCTCACCCCTAAATCACACAAATAAATAATGAAAATTAAGCTTGATGCTCCTGCATTAGAGTCCCCATGTAGAGAAGTTTCCATAGACTCCCGTCTATGAGGTTTGTCACTTTTCTGTAATAATGCGATAGCCACAAGTCTCCATGACTTTCTCCCTCCAATATTCCAAACTCTGTTTTTCCACTGGTCTTTTAAAGTATCAACTCTATTGAATTTCCAGAATATTACTTCTAGAATATTATTGAATGTAATTCTCGCTTTTCTATACCAAATAATCTTTATTTTGAGAATTACAGACTTGTATAGAATCACTAATACCCATTATTCTAGTCTCCAAACTCTGAAAGAATATCGAACTAGTTGTACATCAGCATCACTCATTCCATCAACTAGATTCCATCGGCCTCTCCAACAATTTCTTTTGTCAATTCCTCAGAGTAATTCCTCTTTGTTTGATGCTTCCATCTCCAATTGCGCTGACCACTCAACTTTCTGAAATGAAGAATAATCAAGAACTTCTTCTTGATCACAATTATAGTCATTTATTTCCCCTATAGAAACAACTTTCTCATCAAGTGTTGTACTTGCTTTCATCAACAAACTATTAGTTTTAAAAAGATAAGACCTTTCGGCCTCTTTTGATGCTTCAGGCACCAATCTCCCATCATAGGCCTTCTAGATTTCAGTAGATCCTATTTTGAATTGCTGGCTTCTTTCATCCTTATCTTTCTGGTTCAATACTTTTGTTTCCTTTATGTATCTATGGACATAAATTTCTTGTTGCTCATGATCTTTCATCTCATCTCCAAATACTTTTTGCTCAATTTCGCTAATTTCAACATCATATTTATTTATTTTTTATTTTGTACCTACAAAATATTATTATTTGAAAATTTATAACATTCATTCAACTCTATAAATGTTAAAAACATTTCATCCCTATCATGCACGAAAACTGCAATCTCTTCTGTATCAGGTTCTGCAAGTTTCATCTTCCCTTCAGGTTCCTTAAGCCATCGTTCCAAGAACTCTATTTCCATGTGAAATATTTCCAGCATTTCATCACAACCTTCATTCCCAGTTTCATTCTTCTTCTAGTAATCCTCCCGAGTTATCTTGTTGTCTGTATCATCACATTGTAAAATTCTGTTATCAATTTCATTAAACAAATTCATTTGTTTACCTCCTTGGAATATCACTTCGACATTTTCATTATGCTTCTGCTCCATAACAGCTTCAACTGGTTTTCTTATACCAAACAAGAATTCATTTATTATTTCTTCCTATTGCAACAAATCAGTACCTTCCTCCTCTGAAAGGAATTATCCTTCATACTTCACCTTAAGAGTTTCATTCATCTATGTGATAGTTTCACCAAACTGTCCACCATCTTCCACACATCCTGCAAACATACATAAACTGTGAGATTTAAAAATACAAGGCTTCATAGCCTCATCTGATTCTCTTGTCAACACATCTTCAAATTCTTTTGAACTATTCCAATAGTTCATGAGATATTTCCCATTGATCTCTTCACCCAGAATTTCACCCTATTTTGGGCCACAAATCAAAACTTCCATTTTCAACTCAACCTCTCTGAGTTCTTCACATCTCAATTGCACACTCATCATCTACTCGAGCTTCCTCAACTCTTTTGTCAACTGTATGTTTACCTATTGTTCCCTCTTTACGTGTAGCCTCTGCCACTTCACTTTCTTCCTCATGGTCCAACCATGTCTCTGGTCTTTATTTCTCTACAACAATTCCATCAATAACTCAAGGTGAACTGCTATCTCAGATTTATCCCACTCATAGTCTTCATCAGTCAACTACTTACATATGCCATTTGCCTTGGCATTTTCCTTCTTCTTTCTTCGGTTGAGGTCTTTCTCAAAACCTCTGAAATTACTATCACTAGTCATCTTCTCCTCCTTTGTGAACTTCATCTATTCACGTGTGGATTTCATTCGAATCTCCTTTTCAAGAAGCCTCCATACTTGCCATCGAAAAATGCAAGTTCTCTTCTAGTGCTTGTTATCATTTCGTTCTATATCTTGGAATCATCTCTGGCAACTCTCTTGCTCCTCTTTGCTGCAAACAACAACTGTTGTAATTCTTGTGTTACAATGACCAACTCTTTAGGTGTCGGGCTCCGCTGATCATGCACCTAATTACATTCAAACCTTTGACTTGGCTTATGACTCTTTAACTCCAGGCTTTACATCAACTCTTCATCTTGGATGAAAAATACACACTCTTGTACAATAACTCAATGGTTTAACTTGACTCAAGCTATCATTTGACCTTAACATTTGATTTAACTTCAAGGCTTGACCCAATAATTAAAATAATGGATATTTTGACTCTAATTCAAGTTATACAACATACCAATGAACATCCACCCTTAATACATTTACATGATGTAAAATATTCACCTTACCAATTCTCTCTCATACTCATTCTTATGATAATATCATAAGTCACTAATTACATCATCTCCCATTATCACTTTCTTTTACTGTCATGAAACTTAAGCCTTTAAATTGAAATGCAATCCATTTTCACAAGATTTATTTTATGCTGAAAATAAATAAACCATTGAATTTTCAACATTCAAAAATACCTCTTTGAAATGAATGATCATACCTTATGCTCCCTTCAAGGTTATTAATAAACCTTCTCTTTGCAATTTCAATTCTCTGGATTTCACTCTTTTTGGCCGTCTTTATCACTGTGAATATTCACATGCCACTCATCATCTTAGCGCAAACAGTTTTCCTGCACTTCCATGTAGCTCCTTCTTTGTAAACTCTCTCTCCACAGTTCGCCTTTCTATCACTTTCTCAATACATGATGAAAACCTTTACAAATGGTTTTTGATAGAACACAATTGTTACATAATGGTTTCAAGCTTACCGCAACTTTAAAGGTTACACTTCCTTTTGCCTCATAGGCTTACATCAGGTACATATACCTTCACAATCACAATTTCACTCAAGACTCATCTAACTTTGTTGAAGACCAGTTTTACTTTCACAAAAGTTCCAATGCGGACCACTTAATGATTTGGGGATACTTTTTCATGGAATTATTACACACACATACTCCTACCTCGCTTCATTTAACATGCTTTCACTGTGCCACTTTGATCACAATTTGATCCTACTCCGTGTAACAACTCCACTCTTCAAAATGTTTTTCTGAGACTTTGCACTTTTTAGAATTCACCACCAACGTCAAATTCTATCTTTTATTCGACTATAGGGGTTGCTTTAGCAACAGGAGAAAAATGGTGGTGGAGACGCCAAGCTTATCTTGGAGCCAATCGACTATGGATCAAGCCACCTCAACTGCTTCTATTTTGTGCCCACCTTCACCATACCAAAAGCATTAGCAGGTCAGACCACACCAAATGCAGGACCAAACATAGCAGCAAGGCACCACAGTACTAAACGCAGTCCACGCTCACAAAATTCTGCTGTTGGTTGGGACCAGTGTCATTCAGGAGAGGCATCATGAATTAACTCTCCCAAATCAAGTTTTCATGCAATGAAAGTGCCAAATCAAAGAGTATGGTAGCCTTTCTAATGGAATAAAACAACAATGCCACCGAAAAAAATATTGAAATGGTTTTTTGTCTTTTGAACGACTCCTTCAACAATGTTGAGGCTCGATCACCAAATTCTCCTTCCAGGGCCTTACCAAAGGACACAACAAATCAACTGAGGCATGATCACCCATGATCCAAACTTTGATCACCCCACCAAGATTTGTTTAGGTGATGCAGGACATATAGCTTAGTTGCAACATGCTTCAATACAAGATTTATGGCTCTCCAGCTAAGAAGCGCAGCATGCTAGCCAAGAAAATGGCTTTGGTGAGGCAGAAAATGCAACAAATATGCCCTTTCAGCAGCTCCAAATTTGAGTTTTGTTGTTCCTAACACAGAAATTCCAGCCAAGAAGCGCAACAAAAAAAAACAAAACTTCCACTTACGGAGAATATCACTGGTCACATAGCACTCTGTTGCTCATGCCTTATAAAAAGCAGATCCAAAGGTTGTTCTTCCTTATGCGGATGGGTTCACCAACTAAATCCTCAATCCAAAATCCGAGCTCTGCCTCTCGGCCCTCCTTATGCAGAAAGGACAATCCATGCACTATGCCAGATACCGATAGGAAAAAATTAAACACAAATCCACCACTGTAACTATAGCAGCTACATCACTATACACCCAACTTCATTACACACAGCATGCTGCAATCAGTTGTCCACCATTTTTAATTGCAGTAAAGTCCCAAATGGTATCCGTAGCCATTGATACCTCAAGATCATTTGTGACATCAACTTGTGAATATCACTTCACTGTTTATACACAATGTTAACTTCAAACTACGAAATTAAATTCACTGATTACACACAATAGAACATGTAATATTTTTTTTGCAATGCTTTCTCATTTTCCAGTGCTCGACCATATCTGTGTCTCTCCACCATCATAAGAAAATGGGTGCCACTCTTCATGCACTAACGCAAACAATTGTTTGTAATTTCTGTGATACTCTCATAACCTCAAAATCTTGGCAACGTAAATACAAATTCAAGGGAAACGTTACCACACAAATTAGAAATTGCTGCTTTTGATGCTTTTGTGTTGCTCCAATCGGCAATTTCAAACACGGTTAATACAGTCATGAATGCAAAATGGAATTTTCACTTGCAGATTTCCAACACAGGTCCACGGTATTTTCCTTCAATCTTTGCATTCAACATCCACGGCCTCAGCACTCCTACATGCATTCCAATCTACAATAGTGGATTGCCAATCTACGTTGTCTACCATCTCAACATTTGCTTTCACATTCAAACTGTATGATGTAATGCAAAGTCAAAACAAAACGTAGAACACGCATCTTTCCTACTCTGATACCAAATGATGGAGGGATTCTTCATAAAATAGATCCTTGCGCACAATAAAATGTCTGTTATCTTTACATAGAAATTCTAAATTAAATCTTCAATAAAGTGTACTTAGACGTGATTCAAAATACATATGAAGAGAGAGCCAAACAATAAATTACAAACAGAAATTTACAAACTCAAACTCTTCCTTGGTCGAACATTGCAATGGTTGGCCTCCCGGCTCTCACCCTTCACATGAGCTCTCACTCCATTTCTCTCTATCTCTCACTGTATACCTCACTCTCACACAAAGCTCATATTTATACATGATTATGGATTAATGTGAATCCATTATTTCCTCCACACAAAGCTCAACCAAACTCTAAAATAGATTTATCCCTATTTTGACTCAACTAAGTTCCATTTAAGGAATTTCTAATCCCTAAAATATCTACCCAAACCAATTCCACTCACATCCTCAATTAATTAAGAGAATATTTACAATAATCCTCACACTCAGATTTCTCTCTCAAATTATTTTTAAAATGTACATAATTTATAAAATAAACAAATAAAACCTCACCCCCTAAATCACACAAATAAATAATGAAAATTAAGCTTGATGCTCCTGCATCACCAACTTTCCCTTCCCTCAGGTAGGTCGCTAGGTACATCTCGATTTGATTCTTATGGATTTAATTAAATATTCCATCGATAATACATTGAATCCATGGATGACCATTTTTAAGTTAGGGGAGTGTCATCATAACTAAACGACGACGCAATTAAACCATACCAATGATTATTCCAAAGTCATTATTAAAACCTCATGCACATTTGGATTAGCAACATGCACATGTTCCCAACTGATCATTCCTTTCCAACTCATGAAAAACAATTACTATCTAATCCATCACACTTACCATAATTTGCCACGATCTTCTTCGTTTCTCGAGAAATCACCTGCCGTATTTACCGTTATTTCACCTTATTTTTCACCATGTTGTTTTTACCGAATTTGGTAGCTTTCACCCTTTCCAACGGTATCCTGCATCCAAAGTGTTGTTATAGTATCCATAGGATGGGTGGACTAGCTATGTGGCATGAACCTGAAGATACAATCTTGGTCCATAGCAATGTAGATGTGTGGCAAGCTTTTGTTAATGCAGGATGGGATATCTATTTTAATAGATTGCAGGGATCTGACAAGGGAATCACGATGGAGTTTGTGCTAAATATAAATGGGAATTAATCTCAAGTCAGAGGAATATAAATTCATGTCATAGAAGAAGCCATCACAGAAGTTAGTGGGCTAAGACAACAAGGTCAATAGTGGTTTGCTAGGAGAATTCCCCTGCCAGAATATCCTCAACTATTTATACAGGAAGGAGAAAGCGTTGATCAGTATGGGAGAGGGTACGACCATAAATCTGTATCATATACATGGAATGTGGTATCAGGCTTCGTGATGAAATACATAACCTGTGAAGGACTGTCTACAACTTTGTTCAAATATAATTTCAAAATTCTGGCTCACCTTGATTCCCACAAGCACAGGTTCATTCTTTCATACCTTACCTTTTATTGAAACAACTTCATCACATGGCATAGTCCGCTCGGGGTTCCCACCAAGTGATAACAGTCCTCTCCAATCATATACAGGTTCATTTATTGGTTATCCATGCAATAGCTCGATTTTAGGTTTCCTAGGTAGAACTTTGTGAATTAGTGGAAGAAGAGGTAGCATTTTCTATCGATGTTAGGTAGGAAGAACCAACACCTCCGGCTGAATTAGAAGAAGAGGAAGAGCCAGAGGGAATGGAGGAAGAACCAGTACCTCTAGTGGACTCAGCAAAATAAGAAGAGCCAGAGGAAATGGAGGAAGAACTAGCACCTTCTAACAATTCAACTGAAGAGGAAGAGCTAGAGGAAATGGAGATATATTAAGAAGAACCAGAAGAAATGGATATGGAGGAAACAATTGGCGATACAATTGAGGTTGCTACACATGAACCATCATCACCTGTGGAACCTATTGAGGAAGGAATAATGGATATAAGGGCTGAAGTTGAGATTGTCCTATAGTCATCGACTTTCATTAATGAATCATAGGGAGAAGGAACACCATCTAGAGGGTTGGTGAGTGACTATGTTACTCAAGAAATGGAATCACTTGCACAAAGAGACATGGAAATTGAAACAGGTAGGGGTGTTACACAAGAACCACCCCCAATTCAATCCAGACAGGAAGAAAGAGAAGGAATGACCCTTGAAGTCGACACCACTCCACAAGAACTAGTGTCAACTGTAAAAGAAGAAGAAATGCACAAAGGCCAGGGAGACAGAGAAAGAACGACCCTTGAGGTTGACACTGCTCCAAAAGAACCAGTGTCGATCGTAAATGAAGAATAAATGCACGACAGATAGGAAGATAGGGAAGGAATGGCCCTTGAGGTCGACATTTTTCCACAAGAACCACTGTCGACCCCAAATGAAGAAGAAATGCATGAACAAGGCTCGGCTCAAGTGAGAAATGAGGGCGATGAAGACACAAATTAGGTAAAGGATACTCTCCAATATCCTTTTTAGTCCATGATACCCATAGAAGTAAGGGGATTTCATTCTCCCAAATGATTGATAGAGGAAATCGTTGTCCTGCCAGTATTGAAGTTTGTTGATTCAGGGAAAGATGTGATCGATATCAATCCATTGGTTGCAGATGCTCAGCAAGGTCATCCAGAAGCCCAAAGAGAAAAAGGGGATTATGTGGAAACACTGAAGCAGAGAATGGCTAACAAAAGTACTGACCAGATGAAAAATTTCCTGAGGTAAGGAAGAAAGAAAAGGAGAATGCTCCTAAAGAAAGGGAACCGAGTAAGGAAAACCTAATAGAAAAGCCTATTGATGCCATTAACAACAATTCACTACCTCCTGAACCTGATGCAGGGCCAGGAGATGAATTCATTGTTAAGCAAGAGTTGATGGAACAATGTGAGAGTAGGCAACTACCTCTCAAGAAAAAGTACCAGCTTTAGTTTAAATAGACCATGTGGTTGAAGAAGGAAGTTCAGACGTTGAGGAATCAAGTATTTCGGTTGAATAAAAAGGTAAAAATATATAAATGGAAGGTAATAAAACCTAATATTGAGGTTTCCTCTGCCGCTACATAGACTGGTCCAATTGAACATCTGTTTGAAGCACGAGAATTCTTCGTGGTTGTTGAAATTCAAAAATAACAATCTGCTGCGAACAAATAGAAGAAGGAGACAAGAAGGGTTGGAGAGTAGGCTGTCGGGATTATTACTGGATATATAGAACAATTAGATAGAGCATGACAGAGACAGGAGAAATAACGTGCTAAGATGGAGGATTTATAATAATAAGTGCAATTGCTGAAATCAGATAAGGAGAAGAGGTTTACCTTGACACAATAGGTAATGGCCTCTAGACCTCCTACCCATAGTTATGCTTTATTCCTTCATGAGTAGTTCCTTTTCTTCTCCCTGGAAAGTATATATAAGGAAATTAGCCATGAGATTGAGGATCTAATACAGTTCCTTCATATTTTGAAAATTCATGATATCATGACCCATAACTTAATGTGCGAACTTTACATGCATGGTTATCTCATGAAGCATGATTAGGGCTTCAATTCCATTCCATTTGTGGTGGATATTCACTTGAGAGACTTCAACTCCTACAATATGAACCAAGTTAAATGTAGGAATGCCTATGATACGTTTGAAGAAAATCAAGTTATAAGGCCACTGATGATAAGGAGAAAGCATGAACAGGCATCAAATATTTATAATAAGCACATTACCTTTGTACAGATTCAGGGACATATGGAACACATGTTGGAAACCCAAAAATGTTGTGATGAACTTTGTATTAGATAGATAATAATTTTTCAGGATGAAGTTCTTGAAAGTTGTCAGAGGAGGTGGATGTTGTCATCTTCAGCTGTCAGAAATCGGGAACCTTTTGGAGCCCCCAATTTTGCACCAGCATTAGAAAGAGTGTCGTGTTTTGTAGCATGTATTCAAACTTGTGGGGTCCGATGGATGGGATTGAGGTTTCAGTTCCCCCTCATTTGGTTGCCAGCAGAACAATATACTCCCGCATACAATGTCAATAAATATTGGTGGAAGGATGTTGTTCTAACAGGGGGATATAAACCCCTAGAACAAAGATGGCTGGAGAGTATGACCTCGCTCAGCTTCATGCCAGCCATAGCTAGTCCAACCTAGATCTGAGAAGATGATGAGCTGCATGAGGAAATGTAGATAGACCAGTTTTGGGGAGATGTTGGGTACCAAATATGCATACTTTTCTCTTCTATTTTCACCCACTCTTCTATCTCTTTGTATCATTAATTTTTCTAAACACAAGGTAAACCCCTTTTCACTGTCTTATATGGAGTGTTTGATTAATAAAGTAATGGTCATACAGATTTTACCTACACAAGTATTAATTATGTTATTTCCGTAGATCCGATAGCTAAAAGGTCGCATCTGAAAGGTTATGGAAGAAACTCTGAATTATCAGCATTATTTCAATATGTTGTAATAACACAACAGATCCAAACCTACCAAGATCTTTTTCAGACCTCTCCTAGTTTTCTCTCGACAATTAGTTTGGTCGTTGTAACAATTGTATATTTGTAGGTATTAGTTGTTACATGGGGAAGATGGGGTTTTCTCGAACAATTGTATAAGAAGGGTCTCAGGTTTGTGAGACAGGGGTTAGCGTGCAAGAGACCAATTTTGTAACAGAAGAACTTTTATTTAATTGAATGCAAGTTATTTTGTTGTTCCATCTTTAAGCTGTGAGTTTACCGCAACCTTGGTCATAGAGTTGGGCCCACTCTTCTGATCAGGTGTTGTGTTATTTCCTTTTGTTACTTTCGCACTTTTGTTTGATTATTCTAATTTCTGCTCCGGTACATTTATTCAATTGTTGTGAATGCTTTTCTACTTCTGCAATCTATCTTTAATTAATTACAGAATCTGGATTATCCACAGTATCATAAAACATTGATGTTTCGAATCCCAATGACGATCCATCTTCAGGACGAAAATGAAGGATGAAAGAAGGTCACAAAAGGTCAAGGTATAAATAGTGAAGGATTATGATTTTTGAGAGCTGAAAATAGATTATTAATCTATTTAAATAAATTATATTTAATTATTTATAAAAAAATTAATTTAAATAACAAATAAAAATCTTTTATTAAATTCTTTTATAAAATTTTTAGTTTAAATATCAATTTCTTTTTTTAATGAATATTAAAAAAAGATTAATAATAAATATTTAGATTTTTTAGGAATTTTTATTTTATTATAAACCCTAAGTGCTTAAATTAATTTTAATACCCCTATATATATATATATATATATTATTTTAAAATTTTCTTCATTTTTTTTATTAATTTTTTATTTTATGTCTAAAATTTGTTTAAATAAACCTTGAGTTTTTTAATATAGAACCTAAATTTTTACCTAAAATAGTATCTTCAAATTATTAATCAAAGTGTAATTTATTAAATGAGAAGAATATCTATGTTTATTAATTCTAAATAATAATATAAATATATGTTAATAAATAAACGATAATAATTAATAAATATTAATTCTACTAATGAATTTTATTAATTAAATCCTAATAATTTTTTAATTATTTATAAAATAATTTTATTTGAATTTTTACTTCCATTTTCTGAAAATAATTATTAATTAATTAATTTTTATAAATAGAATAAAAATTAATTAACACAATAATTATTACGAGTGAGTGAAATAATAAGTGTTTTGTACTGACATGAACCTAAATTGATTACTAATAAGGAGAAGAAGAAAACCTGCGAAATTATAACTAGGAAGAGGACGAACCTAAGGAGAAAATTTGTCTAATAAGAGGCCGTCAAATGTACTAATCTTGAATCCTCCGTCCCTGTTGAAGTTATGCGAGTGTTTTATAATCTCCACTGCTTCTCTAATATTTTGTCTCTAATAATGTTCCTCCCTTGCAATGATTTTAGCATCATCAGGATGCAAGTGATGTTTTTTTTTCAAGGAGTGATCAGCAAGAGCCAAGGTTGGAGATCACTCATGTTTAATATTAGCACCATGCTCTTTCAGATGCTTTTGAAGAGAGCGCCTAGTTTCACCAATATAACTCTTCCCACATGAGCAGTCAATCTTGTAAACACCTTTAAGATGCCCCTGATGAATTCTATCTTTAACTGAGCACATATTTTGTCTAATGGTTCCTACTGCTGAGAATTGTGCCAAAATGTCACTCCTTCCCAAAACCTTGGCAATATTATCTGTCACACCTTTAATGTATGGCAGAAAAACCCTTCCACCATTCTCTTGAGGACCTTGGCATCTCTTGGATATGACAATACCTTTTTCTCTGTTTATTTCTTTTTTTATTTCTCTTTCCTTATACCCTATACCCAAGAAAACAGATGTCAGGTGAGAGATTTCTTCTTCCAAGTGCTCTTCATCGGAAATCCTCAGGGCTCTAACGGCAAGAGTATTAAGGACGTCAATTTTTTTAGCAGGATCATGGTAAGACGCAGCGTGAAGGTAGCTGTCAGTATGGGTTTTTTTCCTAAAAACCTAATGCCCTAATGTTCCATCTTCCTTTTTGGTAACTAGGACATCCAAGAAAGGAATGCTCTTGTTTTCTTCCATCTCCATGGTAAACTTAATTTCTGAGGAAATTTAGTTGAGGTGATTGAGGAATTTATCGAGATTCTCCCTACCATGCGACCACCTTATGTTATAGTCATCCACAAATCTTACAATAGTTTTGGTTGTTTTAATTTTTGAATCTCTGATCAATATCAGATTGGGCCATTTCTCCTACATATAACTTGCGCATTACCTTAAAATAATGTAAGAACCGAGATTGATAAATTAATGTGGAAAGGGTGGAATAGTTCATTCACACTCGGACACCAACAATAATCAACACAGATTTCTCCTCAGACTGTGCACTCTTGGTAGTAGGGTTGGTGGTCATCATCTTGGGCTTGAATATAAACTTGGGATTTCTTACTTCAGGTTATGGAGTCTCGCGGGCAGACATACTGTCAGACCAGGAGGTAACTCTGCAAAACTCAATGTGTATTAGATGGAGATTGTGTGTGTACTTATACATGGAGGTGAGGCTATTGGGATTCACTTCCCAATGACTCTTGGCCTTCCTTATTTACTAAATTACAATAATATACAATCTCACCCAACCCCTTATGATTAGATGTCAACATTCCCCCCTTTAATCTGAAGGGATGTTGGTGAGTCCAAGCATCGTTCTGAAATTTTCAAAATTTTCTCTTCCAAGTGCTTTGGTGAAGATGTCGGCAGTCTGCTCATTTGTGGAACAATGATGCAGATGGATGGTTTTGTCCTGAAAATGATGTCGAATCAAATGGTATTTTGCATTGATGTTCTTTGTTCGATCATGGAACTTCGGGTTCTTGGCCAACTTTATAGCAGAAGTTTTGTCGATCATGAGTGGTGTTGAATGCATTTGTTTCATCTACAAATATTCTGGGATTTTCCTGAGCCACACAATTTCCTTTGCTGCTTCAGCTGCTGCCACATATTATACCTCGGTTGTGGAATCTTATAGAACTAAATTTTTGTGTGATCTCCATGAGACAGCTCCTGATCCAAGACTCATGGTATAACCTGAAGTAGACACCCCAATTTCTTGGTCCCCATCAAATTCTGAATCAGAGTATCCGATCAAGCTGAAATCGCCTACCTGTGTATATGAGTCCAAATTCTTGATTCGCCTTCAAGTACTTTAGAACTCTTTTTGCAGCAAACCAATCTCCTTCACAAGGTTTTTACATAAACCTGGAGAGGATTCCAATAGAAAATGAGATGTCTGGTCTCGTGGCAGTAAGGTATATAAGGCTTCCTACAAGCTATCTATACTTTGTTACATCCTCGAATTCCTTCCCTTCAATGGATGTGAGCTTCAAGTTTTGTTCCATTGGAGTGGTTAAGGGATTGCATTCATCCATGCCAAAATTGTTCAAAATATCTCCAATGTACTTCTTTTGAGAAAGAAATATAAATTTAGGATGTTGAGTTACTTCAATACCCAGATAGTAATGAACATAACCCAAATAATTCATTTGAAAACCTTTCTTCAATTATTTCTTTATGGATGCAATATAACTCTCATTGTTCCCTGTCATCAAAAGATCATCTACATACACCGCAAGATATACAACTCTTTTTCCAACTTTAACTCTCATTTTTCCTGTCATCAAAAGATCATCTACATACACCATAAGATATACAATTGTTTTCCAACTTTCTTAACAAACAAAGTTGCATCATCAAGATCAAAATGTTTGAAGTCAAGTTTCAGAAGATGCTCAGTTAATTTCTAATACCAGGCTCACGGTGCTTGCTTGAGGCCATACAAGGATTTTATAAGCTTGCAAACTTTGTGTTCTTGGCCCTTCACAGCAAATCCTTCTGGCTGGGACATAAAAAATTTCTCCTTTAGATATCCATTCAAAAAGGCATTTTTTACATCCATCTGATGGAATTTCTATCCCTTCTGAACTACTAGGGAAAAGAGAGTCTAGATGGTGGCCCATTTTGCTGCAGGAGAAAAAAATTCTTCATAATCAACCCCTTCTTTCTGTGCAAAACCTTTTGCCAGAAGCTTGGCTTTGTGCTTTTCAAGTGAGCCATCTGCTTTGTACTTGTTCTTGTAGACCCACTTACAACCAATTGGTTTGGTTCCCAAAGGAGGATCAACCAACTTCCAAGTGCCATTCTTTATCAAGGCATCATACTCCTTTTGCATCGCTTCATTCCATTCATCATGAGAAGCGACTTCTTTGAAGGAATTTGGTTCATGATCTATAGAAAAACTCAATTCACAGTTATAAGCAATATCCATATCAACAGGTGAATCAAAATTATCTACATCACCTTCGTTTTGTCTAGTGGAACTTCTTGTTCCTGTCTGTCCAACGTCATTGGGATGAATGTTTTCTAATGTCTTTGTCAGCCATTAGGGGGGACCTTTCTGAGATGGTCCAGGCTACTCATTTGACTGATTTGGAATTGAATCAAGATTAATTCTCTCAATTCTGTCAATCACATCGTTCAATGTGTCATCCATGGTTGGTTCCTCAAGTGGGGGAGAGAGTTCTTCGGGAAATGATTCCACAGATCGATTCAGTATAGGAATCCCCCCTTCAAGATGTGTAATATGATTATCAAATTCTTGAAAATTCTTTGCATGTGTGAATCTATCCAGGCGATCAAGTTGCTACTCAACAACATTGTTAGTCTTGGAAGATTCAAGGAATATGACATCTCTTGCTATTACAAACTTCTTATTGACTTCATCATAGAGACGATATCCTTTGGAGGTATTGGAATAACCCAAGAAGATACATTTTTGACTTCTAGCACCAATTTTGTTCCTTTTTACCTTGGGTATCAAAGCATAATAGGTTGAACCAAAGACCTTGAAATGCTTTACTGAAGTAATGTGGCCATGCCACATTTTACAAGGAGTTTTGTTTCTGATTGAATTTGAAGGACACCTATTCTTTATGTATACAACACATAGAAATGCATCAGCACAAAACATCAATTTTATATCCTTAAAAAACATCATGGATCGAACCATATTTAAAATTGTCCTATTCATTATTTCAGCTACACCATTCTATTGCGGACTATAGGGCACAGTTGTTTGATGTTTGATCCCATGTTGACGAAGATAATTTTCAAATTCGTTTGAAGTGTATTATTTTCCATTATGATTACATAAAGAGCCAATATGAGTTTGTGCATCATTTTCAATCCATGCATGAAAATTCTTGAATTTTTGAAAAGCATCACAATTGTTCTTCAATAAGTAAACCCAACACATTCTGGTGTAATCATCAATAAATGTCATCATATATTTATTTCCATTTGAAAAAGCAACAGGAATAGGGCCACATAAATCTGAATGAATAAGCTCAAGTTTTCTATGTGCTCTAGAATGTGAATCATAAAATCGCTATTTACTATGCTTTCCTAGAATACAAGCATCACATTGCTTCAGTTTCCTAGGAATTGTAGGCAGTCCATTAACACCCATTTTCTTCAACAATCGAAGGTTATCATATTTTAAGTGTCAAAATCTATCATGCCATAAAAGACTTGATGGGAATGTGCCTTCATCATGATGTGAATTGAATGCAAAGTTTTGTGCATGAGCAAAGGAACCTAGCAGCTTCAAGGGTCTTCCTTCTTCTATTCCCTCCATGACAAGTGAGTGATCTGATGCTTTTTTGACCTAAACCTTGCCATCAAACATGTGAATGGAGTGTCCTTGCTGGAGGATGTGGACCCACGACAACAAGTTTTTCCTCAACTCAGGGAGGTATACAACCTCATGTAGAAGATGATCTGGAAGACTAGGCAACTTAAGCTTGATTGTGTCAAGCCCTGATGGCTTGAGTTTGGATTTATCTGCGAAGTATACTGATCCACCAACTTTGTCAGTAAATTCTTCAAAAAAATCTTTTCTAAATGTCATGTGACATGTCACTCCTTAATCTAGCAACCAATCACTTCTCCAAGAAGTAAATGAAACATCAAACAAGTCTTCAGTTACTCCATTGTTACAATGTGATACAACATACTAAGCAGATTCAGGTGCTTTACCTTTGTCTCTGTCATGATTTTTACCTTTTCTTGATTCCTTTGCTGCTCAATTTTATCCCAAGGCAGCTTACATGTAGATGCATCATGGTAGTATTTATTGCAGCATATGAAATGAAGATCAGATTTTCCAGTTTGAGTTTGTTTGCCGCCCCCCTTCCTCTGAAATTTCTTCTTCCTCTTCCTCTTCAGCCACCTCTTCCTCTGGAAGAATCTTGGGCATGAATATTCTCTCTATGTGCAAATCATGCAACCTCTTCAAAAGATAGAGGGGTTGTCATCTTTCTAAAAGGTTTCTCTCTTTCTGCAAACTTTTTCTCAAGGGACTCAAAAGTGATTTTCATGAGGTTTCCACTTGCTTGCAATGACTCAAGTTAATGTGAGTTAGTGGGATACAAAGCCTTAACATATGCTATGAGAGATATGTCAACATATACACCAATTATCTTAATGTCATGCATGATAGATCTTACTTCTGAAGCTAAAGCAAGAGGATCATCATTTTTCAATTCCAGATTGAACAGCTTAATCATTAATTGAACAATTTCAAGTTTTGAATGTGAGTCATAGAGTTATTTTAGCTTGCTCAAGGCTTGATAGGAATTTGAAAATGGTGTAATATGGCAACTCACCTCTTCATTTACGAAAGCTACAATCAAGGCATAGGCCTTGCAGTTCTTGTTTTCCCAAATGGCAATCTCCTTGTCTGAAGTGGGCTTTGCTGGTGGAAGGTCTTCTTCTCCTTCACAAATTCCTCTCCATAGATCATTAAAAATGAGAGTGTGCTTGATTTTCCAAGACCATTTATGATATTTCTCCTTTTCGGAGAGAACAACTCCTACAATAGATATGAGAGAATGCATTCTTTTGAAGGAAAAAAATACTTTGCTGTCAAGGTAAAAACAAACTCAATTCTGGTTTCAATTATGATTTTTTTTTTTTTTCCTGTTGTAAAAATTTTGGGGAAAAAAACATAGGTATTATCTAAGGGAGGTGGTTTCTGGGGAAGGTGATTTCTAGGGAAGGTATTTTCTGGGGAAGGTGATTACTGGGGAAGGTATTTTCTGGGGAAGGTGATTACTAGGGAAGGCGATTATTGGGGAAGGTATTTTCTAGGGAAAGTGATTACTCGTGAGGGTATTTTCTGGGGAAGGTCAAAATGTAAAAAAAAAATGAAAAATAAGAGGCCGAGGATAATAAAAGGGAACACAGAGAATCTGTGTGGGAGGGGAGGGAGGGTCGAGCGAGGGGGATGGGGAGAGTGGCTATGAGGGGTGAGGGGGCGGGGGTCATGAACAGGTGGGGAGGGTAGGGATGGGAAGTGCGATGAGCAGGTGGGTGAGTGGGAGAGCAAGGTTGTGGGAGAGGGTGGGTAGTGAGAGTGGGGATGAGGGAAGCGGTGAGGGGGTGGGGAGATGGGTGTGGGAGAGTATGGAAGGGGGCGGGGAGGAGTAAGGGGGCGGGAAAGGGAGGAGAGGTAAGGGGGTGAGTGGGTGAGTGGGAGAGTGAGGCTGTGGGAGAGGGGGGGTAGTGAGAGTGTTAATGAGGGAAGTGGTGAGGGGGCGGGAAAGGGAGAAGAGCGAGTGGGGAAGGCCGAGCAGCCGTGAGCGAGTGAGGGCACAAATCACTCGAACATAAAAATAATATAATGCGATCTACTTCCTCATATTTATAGGTGATCCATGGTAAAAATGGTCAGAACTTGATTAATGGCACCTTCTCCCCATAAAAACGATCAAAAATCTCGTAAGATATCCTCATTAATTACAGAAAATCCACTCCATCCAATAGTAAAATCTATTTTTTACCTAGAGTCACTATTCCAACAACTAATGTTTCCCACTGCGCATAACCTCTATGTTCATGTCACACCTGCCTGCGTATGGCCTCCGTGCAACGGGAAAACAAGAGGATTTCATTTCTTCGGCCATATAGTCATTTGGTAGGCACATGGTTATCCCTATATGGCTTTAGTCAGATTCCGTTGATGTACCCTGGGAGAATCTCACCACATAACATGGTCAAGCACACTACACCTCCATTAGTGATCTCCTTCACAATATACAACCCCAACCAATTCTTTATTAACTTCCCTGGGTGGTGCGCTAACTGAATTTCATATGATAAAACCAGATATTCTTCGTTGAATTCCTTCTTCTAGATGTGCCTATTATGTCAAGCCTTGTCACACGCCTTCTCTACTTGCTTATGAAATTTGGAAATAAACCGATCCTCCTCTAATGAAACCAACCTGGAGAGACGTTCCTCCATGATGTCTGGTTCATCCATATTAGTTAGTGTTGTGATGTGAATGCTTGGAATGATACATTCCATCGGCATGATAGCTTCTTGGCCATAAACCATCCTAAATGATGTTTTACCAATCAAATTCTTGCATTTGGTTCGATAATCCCATAAGATAGAACGTATGTGCGCGTCCCAATCATTTTGATTTTCATTACAGGTCTTTGTAAGTGCATTCTCTAGGATCTTGTTAAAGGCTTCTACTGCACCATTTTCCTAAGGGTGATAAGGAGTACTCTTCTACTGATGCATCGTCAATTATTCTGTCAGAGGTTAAATAGTCTCATTAAAAAAGTGCGTACCCCAATTGTTCATCAATATATTTGGGCACCCAAATCTGGTCAAGATATTTTAAAAATTAAGTTGCAGAGCAGTGTCTGTAGTACAATATTTTATTGGCTTAGCTTCTACCCATCTGGTTACATAGTTTGTTGCAGTGATGATGTAGCGTGAGCCAATATTTTTTATAGGAGGATTAATAGGTCCAACAAAGTCTATGGCCCATTTATCAAAAGCTTGTAGAGACATCTTCAGCTGAAAGGGCATCTCCTCTCCTCACGATGGCTTCCTTATTCTTTGGCATGCATCACAAGCTCGAAAATATGCATGTGCATCGTTGTGTAGTGTGAACCACCATAATCTAACGCACATAACCTTTTACACACTGGCTTTCCCTGCATAGTGGCCTCCTTCCATTCCCCCATGAGCTTCAGCCAAGATATCTTCTCTTTCATGTTCTAAGACATACCTTCGTAAATATTCATCCGCACCCAACTTGTATAGTTAACCAGCAATCAGTGTAAACTTAGTTGCATGCAAATCCAACTCCTTCTTTTGTTGCACCGAATATTCAGCGGGTGCACTACTAGTAGTTAGAAATTTCATGATATCTTCAAAGTGTTCACTGAACACTTTAATGGAAAAGAGTTGTGCATCATGTAATCTATCCTCCAAACTGGTTGGTTCTTCCCCATTCTTGATGCGTGATAAGTGATCAGGTCCAACATTCAATATATGAGGCTTAACAATGATTTCAAAATCATATTCTTGAAATAGAAACAACCATCTGAGCTCCCCCCCCCCCCCCCCAACATAAGCTTGTTGACCAGGTACTTGAAAGCATAGTGGTCAATCAAAATCTTGAATTTCCCTCTTTTTATTCCTACAGAGCATAGATCATAGCCAAAATTTCCTTTTCTACGGTCGAATATTTGTGCTCTACACTATAAATATTTATGCTTGCAAAGGCAATGGGGTGATCTATATCTCCTACCCCTCGCTGCACTAAGACAACTCCAAGTGTAATGCCAGATGCATCAACATGCACATGGAAGACCTTGGACCAGTTAGGGAATACTAAAATAGGCACAGTAACCATATTTTCCTTCAGCAGCTCAAAGCTCTTTTTTCATTCCTCATCCCAACAAAAGGACACATATTTATTCAGCAAATTTTCCATGGGTGAAGTTATAAACGAGTAGCCCTGAATGAATTTTCTATAATACTCTGTGTGTCCCAGGATAGAGCACAACTATTTTATATTAGAAAGAACCTCCAAATTGAAAATAACTATAATCTTGGCTGGAGATACCATCAACCCTTGCTGAAAAATAATATGCCCCAACAAGATCCAAAAAGGAACACAAAATATACACTTCTTCAAGTTAAGAGATATCTTATGCTTCCTGCAACTATCGACCATCATGTGTAGGTTGGAAACATGATTCTTCAACAGTCCAAAGACAGTCCAATCATCAAATTAAACCTCTAGAAGCTTGTGCATGAACTCATTGAATACAACAACTACTACACGTGAGAATATAGCAGGTGCATTCTTCAATCCAAAGGGTATGACTGTGTATTGGAAGGATCTCCATTCTCTTGCAAAAGTGGTCTTACTTTGGTCTTTCGGTGTAATAATGATCTGATGATACCCTAAAAATCCATCAGTGAAAGAGTAGTCCTCTTGTCCTCCAACATTGTCCAATATCTCATCTGAAAATGGGGTGGGAAAGGGATTATGTATGCATGCATCATTCAGTTTGCGCATGTCCACGCAAATCCTTATTTCTCCCTTACTCTTCTTTTCTTGAAACCATCGAGCTTACCCAATTAGACTCTTCCATGGGCTCGATGATTCCTGAAGCAAAAAATTTCTCCAATTCTTACTTGACTTTATTATTATATTTTGGATTTAGCTGGTATGGTCGTTGCTTAATGGGGTGTGCATCTAGATTCAGAGTGATTTTCATGACTACCAAATCTCCTACAATTCCTTTTAGTTGAGAAATATCTATGGGGAGTAGGTCTTGATATTTTGTTAGCAGCTCCACGATATTTTCCATTGTGTCATTATCCCAATAATCTCCTATTTTGGTCAACTTGGATTGTTCCTCCATCCCAATGTTGACTTGCTTAAGTTTTAAGGGCTTTGTAACATCGATCATTCCTAATGAGGGGCCTTCAACTGCACGCTCCCCCTCAAATTTTGGGATATTGAAATTTCTTGGATCTTCATCGTTGTATTCCATTGACATATTTCTACAATTGGAAATATCCTGCATCTGCACATCCCATGTAGGTGGTGGAACCTCTATTGCAGATTTGCTCGTGTCAAAGACAGCTCCTTGGATTTCGTTCAATACATGGCCAGTGCCTTCAAATCCACTTGAAAAATTGAAAGTGGGGAGAAAAATTTCCGTTAATGAGGTCCAACTAGCAGTTCCTCGACACAACTCTATTTCCAAATTCTAATCAGTGGGCAGCTTTCCTAGAGTATGTACAAAGATATGCACCCATTCAGGTTCAGGTTCATCACCCTAAGTAGCTGTCCATTTATCTAAGTGGGAGTGTGGGTCATCCTTTCCTGTGTATACTTCATCCAACTTGGTTACTGGAGGAGTGAAGGGAAAACACATCATATAGGGGACATTCCTCCCAAGTTTCGATGTGCCCTTTGTGTGTATCCCACCAATGTGTTAGAGTTGCATGCATGGAAAGATTGAGTGCCCAGAACCTTCAATATTCAGGGAAAACCTTTTCCATTTCTTCCAAAACTAAAACAACATTACTAGAACCATAAAAATAGTGAAATTATCGTACCTCAGAGGAGATGCAACGTAGATTTTTAGTGACTTTGAGGCGGTGCAATGCAGAAACATCATGCATGTGATATTGTTAGTTTTCCATTTCTCCATCTAAATCAGAGAATAATGAGTTATCCTTTTCCCAATTCAGCATCCCATCAGTAGTTGGGTTGATCCAATCCTCATCTCATATGGTTAATTTGTAAATTTGGTCAACATTGTCTTCTGCAGGGACTATTTATGTATATCTCTCCCCTTCCATAGGATCCAAAGGTACTATAACCCGAGTACCATTGTTTTCAAATATCATACTTCTACGCTTCAAGTTGATGATGCCCCCCATGTCGATAGCCCAATCCAATCCTAGGAGAATAGGGTAAGGTTATATATCATCAAAAAATATTATGAATTCAAATTCTGTGCATACCTTGACTCCAGCGATATCGACCAGAACCTGCGGGAGTCTTCCCAATGGGATAATCTTCTATTGATTTTCCATGCGCAGTTGAATAGTGGACCATTATAGCTTTAGTTTTCCCATCTTCTGCCAGGTCTACTTAGGTAGAACATTCGGATCGTATCCCAAATTCAGAATGACCTGATCCATCTCATATTCCCCAATTTTTACGATCATGCACATCTCTCGACCAGTTCTCTTCTTACTTTTGTAGATCTTGTTTAAAACCTTTCTCTCAATCCAAGGAAACTCCTTATCTGTGTATCTATCTATTAGAGCTTGAAGGTTTTCTACTGCTTTCTGGTTACACAACTTCTTGATGCATTCTCATAAGAAAATTTCGACTTCGTCATCAATCCTTGCTTCTACAATTAACTTGGATGTGGAGGCACCAGTAGAAGAAAAATCCTTTCTAGCTTCTACAAAAGTCTCCTTATACCTATCTAGGTTTAATCCTTCCTTATTTTCAGAATCCTTCCTGATCCAGGGCTCTGTATCATCCTTCTTTCACTCATCTTCTCCAATTGTAGCACCACTTCATGTGATTATGTTTACTCTCATCTTCCAACAGTTCAACTATAACCAATTGTATATTCTGCATAGGAGTTTTTTTGTTTCTTCTCTTGTATTCTAGAAATAAAAACAAGAAAATATTCAGTAAGATGATCAAATTTTCTACAATACCTACAACACAATCATGAAATTGAAAGTACCAGAGATTCCTAGAGGCATACTTTCAGAGAATCTTCCTTGACCAATAGGGTATCACGCATAGTTCAGACAGTCGTGTGCAAAGTTCCCATCATCTCCACGGTTGTAGCAGATTAGTTGTCTTCTTTCGCGAGATGCACCTCCACCTCTCCCTCCTCCTCTTACTCTGGCTGGAGATCCACTGCACCCAGAGGGGGACACTAGTGAAGATGGGTTGTCTTTCATTCTATAGAGGTTGGCATTGTCAATCATCAAATAAAATGTGTGGCAGTGGTGCTCATCGTGGCCAACCGAACAGAAAAACCTACACCATTGTTGCTTCACTTTTCATACATAACTTCCCAATAGAGGGAAATGGTTTGTGTCATGCCATCCATCCACTTGAGAGTAAGTGCACCAGAGCATGGGAGTACCGCTCAGTCCTCCAGCGTCCCTTGGTCACAATGGATTTGGGCCTCCCCCTTGCATGTAATATTGAAGAACTTGACACTGATATTTTGTGTGACAGGAACCTTTACAGTGTATACACCATACTTCTGCGAAATCATATTTCCCCCTATCCCTACGCAGGTTATGAATTTCCAAATTCATCACTTCCAACTAATTCTAGATTTGTAGAGTTCCAAATTGGTCATCAGTTCTAGGCGCGGCTTGTAGCTTCATAGCAACTTCAAGAGCTTTAGCCCGAGAATCAATTTTCTACTGATTGAGAGGCCATGCAAGTATATAAAGAGAATGGAATAAACCATTATTTATGCTACTTATCATCATAGAAAAATCCTCCATCATTGATAGTGCACTTCAATCGTTGATCTGCCTCCCAGAAAAATTCGTTTGGATCTTGTCGGATTTCTTTTAGCTCTGTTACACATTGCGAGTAGGACTTTGGTTTTCTGAATTGCTGCTTCAAATATTTTTTGATCTCATCGACAGTAGGGTCAGAATTCTGAGCCATATATCCCATAAACGAATCCAATGCATGACCCTCAAATGCCATATATAGTTGGCCCTCTTGACAACATCGATGTTGATGCTATGCACAATACAAAATGCTTCTGCAACAAACCAGAATCTATCCATGTCTTCATCTCTTGCACCTTTGAAGGTGTGTAGCTTCATATGCGCAACCATGTCGCTTCCTATTGGTGGTGGAGGTGGAGTAGTAGATGACCTACCCCTGCACAAGTTCAACTGTGGGGTGGATGGAGGGTTACCTCCCATGCACGTAGCTTCACCACTCTCTATATCACCATTAGGTGGGTTTCTCAGAGGGTTGTATACCAATCTGTCACCTCTTTGGTTAACTCGAAAGTAATTTCTGTTGCGTGTAGTTATTTCCAGTTGGTTTGGGGTCATTCGCTCGGTGTGACTGCACAAAACACCCTTTTTGCACAACAACATCTTAATCAACAAAGGCATGGAGCATGAAATTACCTATGAGTCCTTTGAAGAACCTCCTTTCTACTTTAGAATATGAAACAAACTTTTAAACTGCAAACTCTTTCAGAAATCCACCCAGAATGTTGTCAACCCAACGGTCTATAGTGCGAGTGATGCTGTTATCAGTCTATTCTAACTGTTGGACCAACTCAGGCATCCAATGAGTGATTTTATCATCCTTCCAGCAGGTTTGAAACTTAGCTAACCTTAATAAACACTCCTGTAATTCATGTGCAATGGTCACAAAGAAGGTTTCATGGACATCTGTGAAAATGTAACTCTGTTCCCAGTATTCGTAGACAATCTATTACTTTTATTCTCCTTGATGGTGAATTCACGTATATTTTTCTCAAACCAATATTCTAATTCAATCTTTGATGGCTTCCACAACATCTAATATCTCTGAAAATGATCTTGGTCCCAACAATAGAACCATTTTTTGGCTTGAGCGGTCCTAACTCAGGTTCACAGTTAGCGTGTAACCAAAAAATCCCTCTTACTACTGGCCCTTTCAGCAATAACCTACTTGAGTAGGCCAAAGTCTCACCTGAAGGAGTATGGGGGGGGATAGAACCTGGTTTCCACACCTTGGGATAGAATTAAATGAAGTGGGTGTCCATACATATATCTTATTAAAGAGGTTGTATTACGCACTAGAAACCCTAAGTCAATTAACACAAGTTAACCCTGTGCATGCGCACAGAGAGTTGATCCATAATCCCTTTAACTCTTCTAAAAATGTATTATTCATCCTTTAAAGTAACAGATCAATATAAATACCTTACGCATCATCAATAAAAAAAGGTACGCAACCTGATCCGATCATAGATAACATAAATCATATGTAGAAAACAAAAATCATACATGGAAGCAGAATTCATACACATAAGTGAATCACAAATTCTTCTGATACAAAAAATTGCAGAAATAAATCTTTATTATTAAGTCTTCATAGAAACCCTTACAATTCAGAGAACCCCTTACAATTCACCATATCTACCCATGCACACAGCCGGACAAAGATTTCTGCTCACACAGGAAGTGGGAGCCTTTCAAACACAAAATGCTTACAACAGATTCACTTCAGAGTTCTATCATCAATTCATCTATCCATTAACTTACCAACTTCCTTATTTGAATCAATCTATACTTCTACTTATACCTTTTCTTGTGCTCATACTATGGTCCTCAAACTTTGGTTTGAGACCCCTATTTTACCCTCTAACCGATTACAAATCATGATGGAGCTTTGACCTGCCCCAAAGTCCCTTGACTCTTCATTTCTTAGCACACACGATTCAAAACTAACAAAATTACTAATCTTTATCCCAAAATTGTGGTCCTAAGGGACCCAACTCCAAC
Organism: Pinus albicaulis; assembly: GCA_034641835.2. Lineage (NCBI taxonomy): Eukaryota > Viridiplantae > Streptophyta > Pinopsida > Pinales > Pinaceae > Pinus > Pinus albicaulis. The sequence continues at coordinate 1,344,455,168 of CM076572.1, forward strand.
ACCAACGTTCACAAAATATCCCATACCATTACATAATAAGGGTATTTTACCCACCCCGAAGCCCCTAAGACTAAAAATATACTTCACGTTGCACGATCTGCTCCTCGATATGCAAAGTCTTTCCTTGATTTCTTTCTTGGCGGGGATGCCAACTCCAATAGGCCCCTAAAAACAAAATATGAATTTCCCTGAGTCATAATGGTTGTGAGCCATTGATATTTTCTATGATGCCACTCAAGGCATCCTTCAACTAGGGAAATGTGTCGGCGCACTACATTTCATCCATATTCTGGAACCTTGATTTCTTGAGCCACACTCGCTTGATTCACGCTCGCTTGTGTTTGAAACCCAACTAAAGTCTCATGCACCTGACCAGCCATGCGAAGCATCAAGATTCTACATTGACCATATATTCATTGCAAGATACTAGGGACTAAGTCATCCTTGTATAACTTTAAGTGGTTACCATTAGTACAACTAGGGACAAACACATCGTTCAGCTTTGTGAGCTTAAGTGTGTAATGTTCCTATTTCAGAAATTTCTCCAAAATGGTCCAAGGGGACGCTGTATAAGGAATCCAATGAAAAAATAAGCTGAAAGGGGGCTTATATCACTTTTTTTACCCTTCATACATTATACTTCCAGGATATTAGCTCAAATAAATAAACCTAGGTGGGTTATTCAAATCTCCTACTCTTGGGTATCTCAAAGAAGTGCTCAAAGAGTGAGCTTACAGCAACATAAGAACACAATCATGAAACCATGCCACTCTATACATGTCAAATAAGATAATATAATACAGCCATCATGTTCATTGATAAATCAGCAATAATATACAAAAATATCTTGAGGGACAAGCCACTCAAGCAATGGGAATCAACCTCCAATGATTAGAACAAGAAATACATGAGATGTTGCAGTTACAAAAAATTCCAGAGAGTAGTGACTGCGTTGTCTCTAGGAATGTAGCTACTACTATAGATGTGAATACATGAGATATGGCTGAAATATACAAAGAAATTCCCAATAAGAGAGGAATGGGATGCAATACAAGATTTCTAGCCAATCTAGGAGGGATTGCTAGAAATGACGGATAAAATACAATGTGACAATTAATGGCTGGGGTTAATATTTCACTGCAACACTGATTACATATGATGAGCCTATGGTAGATCTGAAATATATATTACCCTCCTCCAATGATGCTCCTTAGTAGAAGGCTGATCCCTCTACTCAAGAAAAATCCTCCTGATGAGCTCAATGAACTCTCCCAACACTGCCTACACAAAATAACGCAGTTTTAGCCCTAGACTGTGCTGTGAGAGATGGTGACTGATTGGTCTAGTTCCAAATATCTAAAATTATGCCTGGGAGTCTCTTCTGCTACTCCTCCAAAGAATACAAAAAATCTCCACTGAAGAAAAAGCCAAATAATGACTCTATGAGTTCCTCTGTTGCTGCACCCAACAACACAACATTTTCTGCCCAACAAGAAAATTTTGCAGCTGCAGGAGGAAGCTTGTCCAAATGAAGGAATGAGGAAATGGAGCTCAAAACCTCTCCTTCCTTGAGGATGAGGTAGGGATTCCCATCCAGGAACACCCTTGTGCTCAAGAACACTACAACCCTGCTAAACAGCCCGAGTATGCAAGTCTAAGCAGACCCAACGAAAATGATAAGCTAATGCATAATGAGAATGGGCTCCCCTCTGCTTCTTATAAAGCAAATGAAATCCTCTCACCATGGGTCCCATCCACACTTTCCACCTAGCTCATGCAAGTGGAGCCTCCTCTAAAACTGTGCTGCCTTATCATGGAGATTCCTCCTCTTGGACAATGCTATTGACTTAGTCAAAGATGACTAAATCAAAGTGATCCTGATCATATTCATACCATTAGGTGCTTAATCCAGCTGCTTATTCACCCTCCTTTCACACAAGGAGTGTTATTTCTTCATATAAGGGGGTTAAGGGGTCCCCTTACCCATTTTATTCAACAAAACGAAAATATGCAAACTATAATGTTCCTTTTAGCTTGAGGCTAAAATTTGGGAACATTACAGTCCTCCCCTCACACATGTTGCTTGTCCTCAAGAAACTACATAGAGAGAACAAAATTCCTCCCCCTTTTCCTTTGTGGCCTCCTCATCAACAATCTCCACCACTGCTCAAGATATCCTGCAACAAATCTATCCCCCAATGTTTCCTCCCAAGTATGCAAACCGGAATGGTGCACATCATGGAAAGATAGAAGGTGTAGGTGGAAACCTTCTTGTTGTGCCATGGCCTCCTCAAGGTAGGAGTGATGACATGCATGGGAAATTTTTGTCTCCAATGATGATCCTCTCATCCATGCTATATTCCAAATAGAAATCTCAACCCCTGGTTTATGCAATGTGTTGGGGCTGAATGGAGAGTTGGGCTTCTGATTCCTAAGATGTTTCTCCCTCCATTTGTGGTACATATGGGGCTTCATATATCCTTGGGCTGAAATGGTATGGCCTCCAAGAATGTCCCAAGCTTCCCCATCAAGAAAATCAGCCATGAGATGCCCCCTCAAATTCTCCAAGTGGTTCTTCCCACATGAAGAGAAAATTAGCAATGTTGAAATCATGGTTTTCCCATGGCGTCTCTTGCAATTTAAAACATGTACAATGGGGAGAATCATGCTCCCAATGGGCTGTCCCAATACCTCCAACACTCTCCAAGTAGTTCCCCTTATAAATGTATAACCATTAGCAACACAAGGACCCAACATGTAATGAGAACAATCTGTCATAAGAAAACTAGAGAGTGGGTCACTACTCCACTCATGGGACCAACGCAGTGAGTCTCCTACCTGCATCATAACTAAAAACAACAAGTGCTTTTCCAACCACTTTTTTTCTGCCACAAACATCTCATAAGGTGAAAACATGAAAGTACAAATTGGTGCCAATGGTGCACACCAAGAAGTATGTGGTTTTCCCCACAAACCATCATAAAGATAGCCACTCCCATTGCTACAGTGGGCCACAAGTACATCATAATAAGGAGCATAAGGAGATGTGATCATCCTTAGCTCATAAAGCTTCCCATATAAAGTAAATAAAGGTAAATCAAAATGAGAGTATACAACTTCTTTACCATGTACTCTGGTCCTTGAGCTGAAATGGCTCATCTGAATGCTCTCCCTCACCTCCAATGAGTAGGGAAATGGTTGTGCCAACCCCTATGAAATCATCTGGGCTACGTATCTCTCCATATGATGATATAGATCATGCTATATTCCCTCCAAATTTAAATCCTATAGTGAAGCAAAATATGCATCAAAGTGCATAGCTAGAAAACCCTCATGTGCTGCATGCAACAACTTCTTCTTGAGCTCAGAAGCTTTGGTCAAGAATATTTTTCCATATGAATGGGTGACCACATCCTCTATTATATATCTGTCACCTCTTCCTGGGTCATCAAGAATCATGCATGCATCTAGATCCCTGGAGTACTCTACTAAGAGTTGAGACCTCCAATCTCGATCTATCCTCCTTAGAGACAGTGCTAGTAATCTGCAATGTGGTGCTCCCCTCATGCTGCTCCCTGCTAATTTGACATCCCCCATGCCAAATTCATCCTCCAAAATTCTTCCATGCCCATCATGCAACTGCTCATTCTAAAATAGTGATGGTGTCCTTTGGAAGTTGGCCTCCCATGAGAGGTTGTCATCCAAAAGGAATCTCCCTAGTGGGGCCAAGGCAAGCATGAGTAGCCTCCATCCACTCCCATGTGTGAAAGATTCCTTCCTCAAAGAAAGTGTCCTCTTCAAATCTGTGGAGTAGTCATCCTACATCATGAAGATGCCATCCTCCATCCCTGTAGCAAACTCTGTCAACGCAGTATAACTGATGAGAGTGGGTGATACTGAAAATGAGAGAATGCCTCCCTCCTCCTTGGGTTTACCCCAAACTCTCTACACTATGCTAGACTCCTCCAATGTCTTCACACCTCCAGAATCCAAGAGTGGTGAACCAAATGACAAGATGCCCCTCATCAACTCTAGATCAGGTGGCCTCCTAGGTGGAATGCCTCCATATAGTGAGACATCAAGTTCAGAAGTGGATTGTATGTATGAGTGGAATTATTTGTCCCTCTCTTCACTGTGCTATACAGTCTCCTTCTCTTGTGCAAAAAAATTCCAGAATAGATAAGGGTGTATCATCCCTTGATGTTGATCCTCTACCTCACAATCCCCAATAACTACTACATATGACTCCGGAATTGTGCCATGGTTCCCACATGTTAAAATATTTGGAACTCCTTGAAAAGGTACACGGGCTCCTCTAATGGAATCAAAATCTCCCCTTTCACCTCCATGTGGTGATGGATCTCCTCCCAGTGTGACAGCGTTGTTGGTTCTCTTGTGCTCATCCCCTCCATCAATAAATGAGAGTACCTCATCATCAAGGAGGGACCCTAGATCTTGGCCATCCCCTGAAGGAAGCACCTCCATGTCCTCATTATTGGAATAGGGCCCTTCACATAATAGGGATCTTGCCCTTGGCAAGCCATCATACATGTTTTCATTCCCTTCTGAAATAAGGAATGGAGTTTTGATGGTTCCATCCAATGCATGCAAAGTGTTTGAAGTATTGATACGTGATGTTTCACAGTGATTTTTACCAAATTATCTCACCAAACCCTTAGTGAATTCACCATATGTTCTTGCATGACAATATGAAATAGAATTTTAAAACCACCAACCATGGGCCATACCTTTGAGTTGCAGCATTTCTCCTCCAATTGCCTCATCCTCTTCCTCCATTCTTAAGTGGGAAATGAACTGTGGTATGGAGCTGCATGTGTGGTTGAATTCCCACACCCTTCATGAAAATAGCTAGGGCTTGCTTCATCTTCAAACCCTCTCAGAAACTTTTTGCAATTCTCCCTTTCTATCTCCTTGAGATCTTCTATGATAACTTACATATTTGGAAAAGAAGCAGGGAGATCTCCTCTTCTGTCATTCCTCTTTTCTTGTTTCCTTTGTACATATCCTCTTCTAAGAGAGGATATTCTCCTTCTAATGGCATATTATCTTGGGTTGCACAGGCTGAGCCAATATTGATGCTTCGATACCATTGTAATGTTCCTATTTCAAGAATTTCTCCAAAATGGTCCAAGGGGACGTTGTATAAGGAAGCCAATGCAAAAATAAGCTAAAAGGGGGCTTAGATCCCTTTTTTTACCCTTCATGCATTATACTTCCGGTATATTAGCTCAAATAAATAACCCTGGGTGGGTTATTCATATCTCCTACTCTTGGGTATCTCAAAGAAGTGCTCAAAGAGTGAGCTTACAACAACATAAGAACACAATCATGAAACTCTGCCACTCTATACATGTCAAATAAGAGAATATAATACAACCATAATTTTCATTGATAAATAAGCAACAATATACAAAAATATCTTAAGGGAAAATCCACCAAAGCAATGGGAATCAACCTCCAATGATTAGAACAAGAAATACATGATATGCTTCCGTTACACAAAATGTCGGAGAGTAGTGATTGCGCTATCTCTAGGAGTGTAGCTACTTATGTATATGTGCATACATGAGATATGGATGAAATATACAAATAAATTCCCAATAAGAGAGGAATGGGCTGCAATACAAGATTTCTAGCCAATCCAAGAGAGATTGCTAGAAATGCCAGACAAAATATAATATGACAATTAACGGCTGGGATTAATGTGTCACTGCAACACTAGATGCATATGATGAGGCCATGGTAGATCAAAAATTTATATTACCCTCCTCCAATGATGCTCCTTAGTAGAAGGCTGATCCCTCTACTCAAGAACAATCCTCTTGATGATCTCAATGAACTCTCCCAACACTGCCTACACAAAATAACATAGTTTCAGCCCTAGACTGCACTGTGAGAGATGGTTACTGATTGGCCTGGTGCCAAAGATATAAAATGATGCCTGGGAGTCTCTTTAGCTGCTCATCCAAAGAATACACAAAATCTCCACTGAAGAACAAGCCAAATAATGACTCTATGAGTTCCTCTGTTGCTGCACCCAGCAACACAACATTTTCTACCAAACAGGAAAATGTTGCAGCTACAGGAGGAAGATTGGCTGAATGCCAGAATGAGGAAATGGAGCTCAAACCCTCTCCTTCCTTGAGGATGAGGTAGGGATTCCCGACCAGGAACACCCTTGTGCTCAAGAACGCTACAACCCTGCTAAACAACCCGGGTATGCAAGTTTAAGTAGACCCAATGAAAATGATAAGCTAATGCATAATGAAAATGGGCTGCCCTCTCCTCCTTATAAAGAAAATGAACTCCTCTCACCATGGATCCCATCCACACTTGCCACCTAGCTCATGCAAGTGGAGCCTCCTCTAAAACTGTGCTGCCTTATCATCGAGATTCCTCCTCTTGGACAACGCTGTTGACTTAGTCAAATATGACTAAATCAAAGTGATCCCGTTCATATTCACACCCTTAGGTGCTTAATCCAATTTCTTATTCACCCTCCTTTCACACAAGGAGTGTTATTTATCCATCTAAGGGGGTTAAGGGGTCTTCTTACCCATTTTATTCAACAAAATGAAAATATGCAAACTATAATGTTCCTTTTAGCTTGAGGCTAAAATTTGGGAACATTACAGAGTGTGACTCCTTCCATCACCTCGCGAACAATATACATTCCTAGGCAGTGCATTTACAAATTTCCTGGGAATTTTTCAAACTTATTGTCATACAACAAAGCTATATCCCCATGTTTGAACATCATTTTCTTAATATGTTGATCATGCCATGCCTTCTCTCATTCTTTTTGAACCTGCTGATGAAATCCAACAATGAATTGATCTTCTTCTAACTCCAGAAGTGGTACCAATTTCTGCTCCATAATTTTGATGTGCACCATATTCGTTATTGTTGCGATGCCAAGACTAGGGACAATATGATCCATTGGCATCACTGCTTCCTAGACATACACTAGTTGGAAGGGGGTCTAACCTGTTAGCTTCTCATAGGTAATTTGGTAGGCCCATAATATAATATGAATGCATAGATCCTAGTTATTTATATTAATGTTGCAAACTTTTGTTAGCGCATTCTCCAATATTTTTTTTAAATATGCTGCTGTTCCATTCACCTAGGGGTGGTATGGTGTACTCTTGTGGTGACTGACTTGGAATTATTCGTTCAAGTCTTCGATAGTGCTATTTATGAAATACGTTCCCAGGTCGCTCATCAATGTTTTTGAACAACCAAACTGAGATATAATATTCTCAAAAATGAATTTTTCTTCCATATCTGCAGTGTAATTCTTTACTCGTTGCACCTCATCCGACCGAGTGAGGTAATCTGTTGCAGTAATAATGTATGACACACCTATATTATTTCCTAGTAGATCAATTGGACCTACAAATTCAATCACCCATTTATCGAAATCTTGCAATGTTACCCTGGGTATCAATGCCATTTCATCTCTTCGTAATGGCCTTCCAGCCATCTGAGAAGCATCGCATGTGCTACAATACCACTTTGAATATTTATGTACCAGAGGCCACCATAACTCGACATGCAGAATATTCTGCATAGTAGCTTTTCCTATTTAGTGACCTCGATCAGCTCTACCATGTGCTTCAACCAGTATGTTTTGTCGTTCATGCTCAAGAACATATCTTTGCAAAATTTCATCAACCCCAATTTTATATAGGTGTTGTGAAAACATGATAAATTATGTCGCACTTACGAACACTCCTTCTACTGCATAGTGTATTCCCAAGGTGCAAGTCATGTAGAGAGAAACTAAATGATATCGAGGAAATTCTCATCTGCAACCTTGATAGAAAATAACTATGCATCGGGTAATCCTTCGTCCAGATTTTTTGGTTCTTATCCTGTCTCGATCCTAGACAGATGATATAGCAGAACTTTCAAATGCCCTAGTTTGACAATAGCTTTGAAGTCATACTCTTGGAACAAAAATAACTTTTGGGTAACCCCCCCCCCCCCCCCCCCCCCCCCCCCCCCTCAACACAAGCTTGTTGACTAGGTACTTCAAAGAAGTGCTCCCCCAATAGGTAGTGTCTGTATTTTTGTAGTGCATATACCATTTCCAACCCCTCCCGCTTTGTGGTGGAGTATTTATTCTCCATGTTAGATACATTTATGCTTGAAAAGGCCAGATGATGATCAATTTCCCCTTCCCTAGGTTGTGCTAGAACTTCTCCCAAATCCATGCAGGACACATCGACATGAACATGAAATTCCCTTTTCCAATCGGAGAAGACAAGAATGGGCTTAGTTACCATCCTTTATTTTAGTACATCAAGGCTCTTTTGATAGTCTTCATCTTAGCATAACTTGCAATATTTATTTAATCATTATTCCATTGGCATAGTGATCTGCGTGTACACCTTAATAAACTTCCTGTAATAGATGTCATGTCCTAGCATCGTGCGTAGAGGCTTTACACTTGTTGGAGGTTTTAAATTTATGATTACTGCAATCTTCAAAGGGTCTACCATCAATCATCTTTTGCACACAATGTGTCCCAAAAAATACCATATGGCACACATAAAATGAAATTCTTCAGGTTTAAGGAGATCTAATACTTCCTGCAGGTATCCAACATCAAGAAAAGACTAGAGACATGCTTATTTAACATGTCAAAGACCGTCCAGTCATAAAAATATACTTCAATGAATTTGTGGATATATTCTTTGAAATCTTCCCCAATAACTCTATAAAATGGTGCATTCTTCAACCCAAATCGCATGAAGGTGTACTGAAAGGACACCCACTCAATAGAAAAGGTGGTCTTGCTCATTTATTCTGGTGTGCTCCTGATCTAATGATACATGGAGAATCCATCATAAATTAGTAAGCTTCCTGCCCACCAAAATTCATTAAAAACTCATTGGTGAATGGAGTGGGAAACGAATCATGGAAACATGCATCGTTCAACTTGAGAAGATCAGCACAATTCCTTATATCTCCTTTAGTTTTCTTCTCTTTGACCACTAGAGGAATAACCTACTCAGACTCTTCAACTAGTTCAATGATGCCAACTTCAAGAATTTTGTCAAGTTTTTCCCTTACCTTCTCCTTGTACTTTGGGTTCAGCTGATATGGGTGCTGCTAAACTAGTTCGGAATCAGGATTCAAAGTGATGTGTATTACTGATAGATCACCCAAAATGCCTTTTAATTCCAAGAATTTTGTAGGAACATGTCCTGGTATTCATGTAATAGCTCAGTGACCTTCTTTACTGTGCCATCATCCCAATAGTCCCCTATCTTGGCAAAATTGGACTCCGACTTTGAGCATATGTTGAGTTGTTTCATCTTGACTGGTTCTGCTACATCTAACATTGCTATCTCAAGCCCTGCAACTGTGTGTTGTCCTTCAGGCTCAAGGATATGAACATCGCATGGATCCTCCTCGCCTTCCTTCACGATCAAATTGTAACATTACAATTCATGTGCCAATCGAGTCAGGTTGTACTAGAGTCCTTGGCTCCTTAGTAATGTCAAATACTCCTACTTTCAATCCTTGAAGAGGTTCATTAATGCACTCCCAAACATCATCAAATCTATAGGTTAATAGGAACACATCTATCAACTCATCCTAATCCACAGTTCCATTGCATAGCTTTGTTTCAAGATACTATTGTCAATGTATCGTATCTAAGGAGTGAAATAACATGTGCACCCATTGCGCCTGAGGTTCCATTACCCAAGCTTCAGTCTAGCGAGCCAAGTTCTTGTGTGGATTCTAACCATCATACCTCTTCACAATATTCATATCAACATAACCAAATATCAGCCTTATCATCTTGCAAAACTCCTCCCAACCTCTGAAACTTTCCATATGCGTGCCCCACCATCGAGCTAGGGTAGACCTTAATGCAAAGTCCAAAGCTTTGTACCTCTATTCTTCAGGTAAATTTTCCTCAAATTATTCTAGAAAGAAGATAACATTTCCCATTCCATCGTAAAAAGGGAAGTTACACGCTTTTGATCCAACACAATGCAGAGATTTAGTAACCCTGTTACAATCCTTAGTGGTTAGCTCATGCAACTAATTCTGCCAGTGCTCCAACTCCTAATTTGAATCATAAATGCACGAACTATCGCATTCCAAGCATATCCTACCATATGTTGTGGGATTAATATAGTATTCATATTGCATAATAAGCTTATATATATGATAAATCTCAACATCTCCATACTCATGCTAGATAGGATTTGTATTGCGCACACCTTCCGAAGGATCTAATGGCACAAAAATCGAGGTACCATTCTGTTCAAATATCATCTGCCTCTTCTTCAGGTTTATTACAGTGTCCATTTTATAAGCCTATTTGAACCCCAACATTGCAGGATATGGGTTACTATCATCAACTATCTCAATCACTTCAAAGTCATCCAACACGCCAACACCATCAATATCTATGCTAATCTGTTGCAATCGCCCCATCGGAATAGTATTTAGTTGATTTTCCATCCATAGCTAAATTAGAAACCGTTGTATCTTAGGCCTTCCCATCCATTTCCATGTATGATTTGGCAGAATGTTGACATCTGATCCTAGATCTAGAATGACTTGGTCCATTTCATAATCTCAAATCTGCGCAGTCACCCACATCTCCCAGCCAATTGTCTTCTTTTTCTTGTATACTTTATTTACTGCGCATTGTTCCAGTTGTAGCCTTTCCTTGCCAGTGTACTTATATATTGTTTCCTGTAGCTATAATATTCCAAATTAGCTTTCAGCTAGTTGGAATATTAATTTTTTCTTTTTTCATTTAGATGGATGAATAAGAGGGTAGGGATACCCATAAATCTCCTTAGTAGGAATAAAAATACTTATAATATGGATGAGGATCATCATATTAGTTGGATAAAGCACCCTAATGTGTGAATAGGGGCTAAAGCATGTGGATAGGATCAAAGTTGACCAAATCAACAGTGTTGTCATGGAGGGAGTGGAGCATTAAAGATGACAATCCAGTTATGATGGTGGAGTGTATGCATGAGAGTAGAAACTTTAATCAGTGGGACCCAGGATGAGGAAGATCACCAAGCATATAAGGAAGAATATGGCAGCCATATAAGGCATTCATAATATTTTTTATGTGTTGGTCTTTTATGACACTTTGCACGCTTCAGCTGTTTAGTGGAGTCTAATGTGTTGTTTAGCACAAGGGTGTTCCTGAGCGGGACTGCCATCCTCATCCTTGAGGGACTTCAACTGCCTACTCAGGAGAGGTTTAATGAGCATAATTTATACATTCTGGCATTAGGCCAAGCATCAACCATCATCCACAACAAAATCTCCTTCAGGATTGTGTTGTTTTGCAGGGCAGTAGCAGTGAAGAGTTGATAGACCTAGTTTCTGAGCTTATTTTTCAGTGAGGGAAGAAACCCTTCACCCAAGAGGTTAGAAAGGAAGTTCCTTGAGTATTTTTCCACCATCCAACATCATGCCAAGTGGAAACCATCATTGAAAGCACAATCTCCTTCAGAAACTGTGTTATTTTTCAGGGTAGTTGGAGTGGAGGGTCAAGTACCCAAGTTCTTGACTTTGTTTTCCAGAGAAGGGACCAACCCTTAATCTATTCAGATGATTGGGTGCTACTGCAGATGATAGATCAATATTTCAGCCCCATATTGGTAGTCATCCCCAGGGAGTGTGTAAGCTAGTTAGCAGGGGTGCAGTAGGCAACCCAAAAAGGGACGAAATCCAAACTTAAAATCTAGCCAAAGCGTTTTTGGGGTTTTCTGGTTTTTTTGAGTATAATCCATGGTTAAAACCCTGGATCACTCTAAGCACTCTAGTAGCCTCTCATACATATCTCTTCTTCACAGTAGTAGTAGTTTCCAGTAGCAGGAGTTATACTTTCCAGTGCTATATTTCTTTAGTGTATTTCATCCATCTTGTGGCTTGAGTGCATTCCTTTTGGAGCATTGTGTAGTTACATTGTTGTTGATCCTTAATGATATGATTCAACTGTTTTCTGCTCATGATTATGATTTCTTAATGTAATTTCCAGTTGCATCACAGTTCTGACATTTTTCAAACTTTAGTGCTATATTCCTATTTTGTTTAATTTGAAATGATGTAAATGTTCGATATTCCTATCTTTTCCATTTTCGAATATTACAGTGGTATCATAGCATAATATTAGCTCAGCCTATGAGGCATCACATCTATGTCATCCGAAGAAGAAGAAGCTTCTCGCAGAAATGAGAAGGCTTGAAAAAGATACAAAGCCAAGACTCCAATATCAAGAGAAATCAAGGGAAAGGAGTTTTCAAAGCTTCTTCTCCAAACTATGTGGGATATTAAGAGAGAAATCAAAGGGATGAGGATGGAGAGATATATATATATTCTCCAAAAGGGTTTTTACATGAAGAAATCTCCAACATTTCATATCATTGATGTGACTATTCTGTTCTAGAAAGCACTACCATGCCTACATTCCTAGCAAGCTGGAAGGAGGAAGGAGAAGAAGAAAGGGAGGAAAATCTTGGTGACTATCTCCAAGAATATGAATCTCAATCTTAGAGGTTTAAATAGAATCTAAACTTCCAAGGGTTCTACCAGATAAAGGAAAATATAAGGCCTAATATTCAAAATAGACGTAAGAGGTTCATGCAGCATACTTTAGCTAGAATCTTTCTCCCTACTTTTTATGGGTCACCCAAGTGCACAGCTAAGGCTTGGGTAATGGAGTTGGACACCTATTTTCATCTGCACCAAGTTTCAGAAGTGGATTCCATTAAGGTAGAAGCGATGCACCTTGAAGGTAAGGCTCATGATTGGTGGTTTCGTGGTCTTTATACATTGAGTCATGAAAATGTAGCTACTTATGCAGAATTCACTAGGAGTTTAGTGAAAATATTTTATCAAAGATATTCAGAAACACCTTTGGTTGAGATAGCCAAGCTGAAGAAGTCAAAGAATTTTCATTATTTGGTAGGATCCACTAGACCAAGTACGCTCCAGGATTCTATTGAGAGGGATAGAGACTTGCAAAATACTTTTCCAAGGGCAAGAGCCCCACTCCAGCAAGAGTTCTATTCTCAAGAGGAAGACATGAATATACCTCCTTCAAGAGAGGACCATTACAAAGGGTCTCTTAGTGATGATGGGGTATTCTCCAATAATAATAAGGAAAAATAAGAAGATCGGGAAGGATATACCAGCACTGTAGCACAAGGAGGAGATCCATCACCACATGGAGATGTGTTACACTGAAATTTGTCACCATGACATTTAGTTATCTATATAGGTTCATCAATACCTATTTATTTCCCCCTTAGAGGTCCAAAATCATAAGGCTCCTAAACCAAGTCTTGGAATTGGAGAAAAGCTCATTAAACCTAAAAAAACCTATCTCCGCACTTTTCCTAGTCATTTCCTACGGTACCGCGGTTTATTGCTCTAAAACCTGCGGTACATCCTGCACGTTCTGTTCATGAAAACTGCGGACCCTTGTAAAAGGTAAAATGAAAAGAAAATTAAGTTCTAGAAGCCTAGCTTATCGAATATTCTCACAGCTGGAGGCTTCTAGAAGCGTTATCTGGTAGAGATTCACCCCTTCCATTCATGAACCTCTATCCCTTCATTAATGGAGCTATCCCTTGGTTTTTGGAACCAAAATCCCTTTATGAGAGGACTTTATCCCTTCCTTATTGAAATTGAAACTATTCCCTTCTGCTACAAATTGAGATCATGTTTCAATCTCAAGGGTACTGAGAACTAGGTGGGTTTGAGGTGAATTGCTGAAGAAATTATACTCTCCACGTTTGGAATCATTGATGTTGAACACCTAATCCTCTATTGGTAGGTGTGGAAGGCGAAGAGTCACAAAGGAGTCCAAGTGACCTTGGAAGATGAATCCAAGAGTCACCTCATTGTATTATAAATGTACATCATATCAATGGTAAAATGAAACGAATTCTTATCTTTCTATTTGTGTGTTTTATCTTCTCATACACCATGTGTGTGTTTCAACATGGTATTAGAGAGGGTGAATGTTGGCCCTGCTCCAAGTTTGAGCCACTAGTTAGTTTTGTGGCCAATTCCGCTGTCAGTCCTACCTCTATGACCTATGCTCTTACTGAAACAAATCTCTCATTCTACCTATCAGTTATGTTGCTTTCCACTCTACCAACTTCATTGTTGTGTGCCTCTTTCGGATAAATGCCCCTTCCCTCAGCGATATTCATGACACTCTCCATCTGCCAGTTTGCATTTTCCTTTCTACATATACATTAATTCTATTAATCAAACAAAACAAAGGTAATGGGTAGAAACAATTTCCATAGTCAGCGTTTTTACACACCAATGTTTACTCTACTCTTGAATGCAATATTTTTTCGGCATTACCACCAGTTTAGCAGAATTATGTGAATAGAATTATTATAAATCTATAAAAATTTGGGCTGTGAGGATGTCCAATCCATTTCCATGGTCAACTCTTCACAGATCCTTGGTATTTTTTATCACATTGTGAAATAGGAAATAATCCCCCTCTTTTCGTGGTACACCCGTTCAATTTTGGTGATCTTCAACAAAGCATGGAGAAAGGCGTTACACGAAAAATTGTAGTACATTAAATTGCATGAAATTTCAATACAAGGAGGAAACATGAAATTGTAGTACAAGGCATTACACGAAATTACAGTACAAGGTGGAAACAAATTAGAACCCATTAATGGAGAACGCATTGCTAGAGCAACCTATTTGATGCAGTCGCTCAAATGCCAATGGAAGTAATTCCATTGTCACTGCAAAATGTAGTTCACATAATGCAGATACTAGGTGCATGCTATGTTCAATGATACGATGCAACAACATTTCACACCAGTGGAAGAATAACAAAGGTTGAAGCTTGCCTGAGGGAATGAAAATAATTTATTTTTTGTACTTACCTCCCACTCCCGTCGGCTCTTTCCATCATTGTTGCTCTCCACCGTCGGGCCTTAATTCCTCTCACCACCTCCCCGTAGATATATTTGGCTCCCAAAACTCATCTTCTCCCACTCCTCCCTCATCTGCTTTTGGCACCCTCCCTCCATCCCCCAATGGCCTTTCAACTCCCCACCCACTCCATCTCCTGCAGCTCCCTCTCCCTCAACTGTCTCCTCACGCTCTTGCTCGGCCCTCTCATGAGCGCTATCTTAGTGAGGTGAGGGGTGAGGGGGAGGCCGGAGGAGAAGCCGAGCTGCAGTGGGGGAGGATATTTGACGGGGAGAGCGTTGGTGGAGGAGGTGTGTACGGCCCTGCCGCTACTGCTAACTACAGTAAAGAATCCAAGCCAAGAGGCTTCCTGAGTCAACCGATCCAATTTGGACATGCGAGGTTCCATGGCTTGCCTCGATTTCATCTTTTGACAAAGAAAAGAAGCTGTGGTCGAAATACACCACTAAAGTGACAACAGAAAGCAGTAGCTTCCCAACAATAGTTCGGATTCCAAGATCGGTGAAGATTTAGTCATCCTGGTTGGTGCAATTTTTTTTTGTGTAAATCAAGAGAAAGTTTGTGTAATTAATGTAATCGTGAGATTGTCTTATTATTTTTTTTATTAAAAAAAAAAAGGGAAAGGGAAAGGAAATGTAGTAAACCCTCACTAGAATCTCACTAGAATGTTGTCAACGATCTCCATTAAAGTGATAGAATTTGGAACCATTTGTTTGAAATCGATTTGTTGAACGTCCAAGTCAGTCCATTTTTCTGAGTTGCGTCCTCCATAATTTGATTAGCAGAGTTTGTCCTTTGGGAACTCCATAGTTGGAAGAAATATTTAAAGGTGTTTGAAGTCACTTTTATTCTTTTAAAATTAAGTTGAATCACATTGTAAATGGGTGCATTATCGATTGAATCCGACACCCTTCATTTCTTGAGCTTGAGTTGTTTGGAAAATGGCCAAATTTTATAAAGTATTACAATCCTTGGAAACTCTGATACAATCTACTATTGATGACACAATCAGAATGAGTAGAAACACTCTTTTTAATATTCAAACTTTCTTGCAAGATACATAAGACAAGATTGATTTTTTGCAGTTGGAGTCTTAGCTCCAGCGAGATGAACTTCACCAAAAGAGTCATCATTCTGAACCTGTTTCTGTTCAGAAAATTGAGAAGGACTCCCATCAGTAGCAAGGATATAAATTTGTAGTCGATTCACATCTAGTTCCTTTTACAAGAGAATATTTACATGCAGATGCAACAATTCAGTCTGCACTTCCCAAGCACATCATCAGACATTGGGAAGAGCTTATCCATAACAAGCATAGAACAGGAATTGGATATGACAAGAAATTGTCCTTCCATATTCCAGACTACTCCAAGCCCATCAAATTTCAGAGTGCTGGATTTCTTTATGACATTTCACCTTCAGCTGTTCCAGATCCTGCTCCTCTTCCACAACAACAAAAATAGATTATGAAATTCCAACACTGTGATCGAGTTGGCCATATGAAAGATCACTATTTTGATCTTCACCCATGCAAGCATTGTGGTCGACATACCCATTCTTCACACAAATGCTTTATAAACAAGCCTCCTACCAGAAAAAATATTCATCTTGGATGGATCGCTTCTTGGCAATGGGCATCAACAGCCAAGAATATATTTAAGTCACATGTCAGAACTTGTTCTAGACTATTGAACAAACTTTTAGTTGAGTTTTCACCATCATATCACCTTGTACCTAACAGGGGGGAGATGGTGGTCATCTACAAGCTTCAAAGCCACATCAAGTGAGCCTGAGCCACAATCTCTCATTCCAGATTTAGAGTTGTAGCCAGAGACACACCAGTTCAAGCAAGCCTGAGCTACAATTCGTCATTCTAGATTCAGAGTTGTAGCCAGAGACACAAATGCCCATGATCATTCCTTTGGTTGGTTGAAAAACTTAAACCATCCATGTGAGGTTCATATTATTCTTCTTCAAAGAGTTCAAAGCACTTCCTCTAGCAGAATACTTCAGCTTCTTGCTAATTTTGGTTGAGTTCTAGGAAATGCATTAATAATTCTAGTGTTGGTGGTCATCCTTAAACCATCAAAGGTTGTAGAATTCCCTTATTTTAGGTTTAAGGTCTCCCTCTTCAAATATGAGGGACACTTCCTCTAGCAGAAGCCCTCAGCTTCTTGCCAGTTTTGGAAGAGTTATGGGAACTGCAATAAGCATTGCGTTCTAGTGTTGGTGATCATCCTTAAACCACCTCTTTATGCCAATATTTCAGAGATTTGATTCAGCCTAAGTGCTACCATGCATATTTTGCATATTTGTATTACAACTCTCTTCTTGGACTCACACATACCCCTTCGGATTAAGGGGGGGAATGTTGAACACCTAATCCTCTATGGGTAGGTGTGGAAGGCAAGGAGTCACGAAGGAGTCCAAGTGACCTTGGAAGATGAATCTAAGAGTCACCTTGTTACACTAAAATTTGTCACCATGACATTTTAGTACTCCCTTGGAAGTCTACAATATCAAAGTTCCTAAACTCAAGCCTTGAAACTAAGAGAAAATCTCATAAAAGCCTTAAAACTCTGGTACCGCACTTTTGCTTAGTATTGCTTGCGGTCCTGCACCTTTTGGCTATAAATCATGCATAGCCAAATGCACTTTCTGTTTATTAAAAGTGTGGACCCATAGAAAAGATTAGAAAAGGGGTAATTAAAATCTAGAAGCTCAGTTAAAGTCATTTTTGGAAGCTTCTAGAAACATTCCTGCAGTGGAAAGTTCGCTCCTTTCATGTTCATGCATCCCATCCAATAAGGAGCTAACCCCTTAATGTAAGGAACTAATCCCTTTGAAGGAGGATTCTATCCCTTCTTGTATGGAGCTGTAACCTCCTATTTTCAACTATAAAAAGAGGCATAGGGCAGCCTCAAGGGGTTACAATTGATGAGTTGAAGTTTTAGTATTGTTTGAGGCGAAGTGCTGTTGAAACTTAGACCCTTTTAGCTGAGATTTCATGTGGGAAGGATTACATACCTGTATGTATCTCGGTTGGAAGAGTGCAAGGCTAATCAGAGTAAAGGAAATGCCTGTTCTAGACCCCAGGAAGGCCTGTATGTCATCAAAGTGGACACGGTTGTAAGGCTCTTCCTTATTTAAGTTAATACAAATAAATCCATTTTTCTCAATAAGCTGTCAATTGATTGGTTTATTTTATGGATTCCTTGATCACCATAATGGATATGATTTATGAATATATGCTATGTAGGTGCTATTTGATGTTTGTTTGTTTGTGATTGCAGATCTTTGAAGATAACTCTTTTGGGTGACTGAAGGACTACTACTACAAACAAGCGTTGGATTAAAGGTAAGATCGTTAAACCTTTATACAATTTAGTCATGAATCGCAATATATCTAGAGAAAGATAGTTTTATTTGTCCGTTTGTTGCTAGTTGTCTGTAGGACACTTGGGAGGTCTGTCTTATCCGCAAGAACAACTTATCCGTCCAACACACCTCATTGTATTATAAATGTACATCATATCAATGGTAAAATGAAACGAATTCATATATTTCTATTTGTGTGTTTTATCTTCTCATACACCATGTGTGTGTTTTAACAATTGACATGAGAAATATTACATACTCATGATCATAGTTTCATGCTAATTTAGAGAGTTGGAGTCTTGTCAAACTGAGGGAAACGACTGTTCAAGACCCCAGAAGAACCTGTACAAACATCAAGGTGTCAAGGTTGTAAGGTTACTTCTTATCATTCAAATTTAATACAAATGGATTCTATTTTCTCATTAAGTTGTTCATGTATCTCTTTGAATAATTTAATTCTTGGATTCCTTGATCACTGAGATAGATTATTGTTTTTGAATTATTATATCTTGCAGATGCTTTTGATCCCTTTTTTTTTTCTTTGATCATAGGTCTTACGTGTTGGATCGATATCTCTTGGAGCGATTGGATTGAAGATCAAAATAAGCGTTGGAATTTAGGTAGGAGCATCTCTCCATACGTAGTTAATTAATAATTCTGAAACATAATGATCTAGAGAAAATGGTTTGTATTTGTTTGTTTGTTTCTAGATATCCTTAGGATACTTGGGAGATCGTTATTGTCTGCAAGAAGGATTTTTTCCGTCTAACAAAATGGCGACTCCACTGGGGAAAAAATCTGAACTTAGTTTTCTTTTTAATTTTCAGTTTGAATTTTGAAGGATTTCTTTGAGATTTCTTTGATTTTGATTAGCTCAAAACTGGGTTAGGTGGAAGACTCAATAGGATCCCTGATGGTAAATCTCTATATTTATTTTTTCTGTATTTTTCCTGCCTTCCACACTTTTTTTTAGAAACAGAGTGGTAGACTCCGCAGATTTTTGTGCAATATAGTGCGGTACCGCACCTTGTTCCATTAAAAACTGCGGACTTCTGGAAAATTTTTGAAAAAGTAAATTTTTTTTTTATGAAATCCAATTATTTGATTCTCTGTTATTATCCCAACTTGTCTTGACTATCAAAGACCTCTGTGTGAGTTTCTTTCAGCAATTCTAGTGTTTGAAGTGATCTTTTTAGTTAGTTTTCATTTTATGAGTAAATGTTTTCCTTGTTTTCCTGTTGCTCTGAATTAGAAACTTTTATATACCCGAGCTATTTGGTATGTCATCAATTTTATATTGTGTCATTGAACTTTTTTCAAGTATTACTCTTATGAAAATTTGATTTTTTTTTCATTTCCAAACTTAGAAAACCTTTTAGCTTGATAAGGTTTGAATGTCATTTTAAAAACCATTATTGGATGTTTTAGTTTCTTGTTGAAATAAGAAGAAAGTTCTTGGTTAGATTACAAACTAAGCTTAAACATCCTCCAAATTTTAGATAGAATTCAAGATTAGAGTTTTCTTTTGGTTTTGAATTTTATAATTTGAAGAGTTTTTAGCTTTCTTTTGGAAGAAGTTTGATTCTTGTTTCTAATTTAAATGATATAGGGGATTTCATTTTGAGCAAAAGATCTTTTTTCTATGAATTTCACTTCTTCGAATTGTCTTCTTTTCAAATTTTCTTATGTTGGAAAGAAAGAATTTATGTTTTGAAAGTTATTGAAATCTCTCAACTTTTTTCTCTAAATAGATGTCATTGAAAAGAAATGATTTGCTTCTCATATAGATGCATTGTAGAACATTTTTGAGTCGGGTCATCACATGTCATCGAAGTTTCACTTCCATACCTTTTGACCTAAGAAACAACCAAACTAAAAGTAACGCTTAATTAAAATCAATCTAGAAATTTTATATTTTCTAGGGCTCTTTTCCACCAACATAGCTTAAGCTAGTGTCTTGGAATAGGTTTTAGTTAACTTTCCAACGTAGTTAAAACAAACAAGTAGTCAATCTTGTGGTAGGAAAATCCAATTGTAGCATGTATGCTCTGGGAAGCTCCTCCATAAGGAGTTAAGCATGAGATCATATCCGAACCAGTGAGGTATCATACCTATCTCATTAGGAATGTTAGCAGATGTGCACGTATTACAAACGATAAACCTCGGATAGACCATTGTTGAGGAGCCTGGGGTCACTTTTCGGTAAACCTTGGATTATATCAAGGAGCCTTCAAGGGTATTGATCTTTTTACTCTGCCCTTGCATGTATATCGGATCGTAGACTGTTCCCGCAGGTATATGTGTTCCCGTTGGTGACCTTAGTGGCTATAAACTTTAGGATTCTTTCCCAAGGTGACGGCAGAGGTAAGGTTGCACTGTACCTGGAGCAGACGTCGACTAGACTCACTTGGACTCTCCGAAGGGTTATCTTCACTCGAGATGGTTTAAGTGGAGAAACATGCACCGATCTCTTTCATTAAGCAGGTTTTCGAGGTAACTGTTCCAGCCGCCATTTCTACATTAAAATTCTACGTTGTTGGATTTCATCACCAACTAGTGTTTTTAGTGTGGGAATCTATTGTTTGTGTGTGGATTGATCTATTAGATTTTTATAGGTGTGTGATTCATTTGATTGTTTCCTTAGAGACTTTAGGATTTTTTATTTAAGTTTTCTTTGATTGTGTGTGATTAAAATTTTTAATCGTGGCTGAATTGTTGAGACAAACACGTAGAATGGAGGGGAAACCCCCTGAATATACACCAAGCCAATTAGAAAGAATTAAATCTGAAAAAGGACAGAAATTTGGAACTAGATCAATAGAACAGAAATAAACATCCATAATTATCCATATTTATTACGAAGTAGATCAACCGCAAACAACAGAATATACTCCTCAGAAACTTTCAATTTCCGAACTAGTTGAACTTGCTTCTACAACAAGTGAATTATCATCTATTGAACCTAAAATTTCTGAGCCATAAACTGAACTCGCTACGTCTGAACCTACTTGATAATTTGTTACTCCAACCCTTGTTAGTCTTGATTCACCCAGAGTGAAGAACTGAATCATAGAAGATATTCCTCCTGGTCTCATTAGTATTGAATAAGTTACTGACACTAAAAAGGAAGTTGTTCTTCCTTCAGCTCGGGAATATTTAAATCTTAGAGAATGTGAATCGATTTTTTATAGACCTTTTAGACAAGACGCTTGGTATTCTTCATTGACATACTTCCTAAAGAATGTTGGTCTGAATTATTCACCACCCCGAATTCCATTTCCTTGTACACCAAGAAGTTATAGACCTCCATTAAACATGTCGGGTGAGTCATCCATGTTTTCTGAATCTCTAGAAACATATTTTTATGGTGGTCCATATATTCCTGTAAGATACCAGTCACTCTCTGGTACATTCTTAGGGGCATCTCCTTTTCCCAATAAATGTATACAATCATCTGGTCCAAATGAATAAAATACCAGAACTTTGAATAGTGAACAAGTTTATATGATGTCTGGAAACATTCCAAATCCTAACCCTCAAGGTAGTAATTTACAGCCTGGGGGGCAACCTCAAGTTAGTAATTAACAGCTTGGGGGGAAACCTCAAGGTCAATATCAACCTCAGGCTCAATATCCAACTCAGGGTCCACAACCTCCTTTAGGACAGCAGTTCTACCCAGAACAACAAATTTTACAAGGAAGTGGAAATTCTCTAGCTAATTACCAACCATATGTTCAACTTGGTTATGGTCCTTCTTATGTCCAACCTTCAATGGGACCTTCATATCCCAGAGTAAATATGGTGTGGGATCCATCCCAAGTTCAACAAAATTTGCAGCCAAATGTACAAGTACCTTATTATCAACCTGGAGAACCAATTGGTTATACTCCCATCCAACAAAATATCCAACCTGTTCAACCTATTGTTCAGGCACCTACATTTGGCATAGTTCAGCAGGACGGTCTGATTACACCTAGAACTCCACCACAAACTGCTGCTCCAACTTCTTTTCAAGCTACCATGCCTATTCTCGGAGTGTCTACAGCTCCTGTTTCTACTGCCCCTCAAATATTGGTTCAAATTCCTCAAGTTTCTACTCCATAGCTTAGACCTACAGTTCAGACTACTATTCAGATGCCTGCACGAAAACCAGGCACAAGTACAGTTATAACAAGCCAACCTCAGTTTACCTATCAACCGTACCAAGGGCCGTATCAATATGGACCTGTAGCGCAAAATCCAACATATCAACCATACCCTGGGTATACATACCAAATGCCTACTCAACCCCAGTATGGTCTGGCTAATCCCGGTTATCCAAGGGGAATTCTAATTCCAAATGTACAATCTATTCTAGGATATCCTGGATATCCTCCTCTTGGAACTGGTATAGTTGCACAAGACCCTAACCGTCGGTTACCATTCATAGAAACTTTAGATTTACCTGATTTATCACGCCTTACGAATGATCCAATCTATTATATTCTGTATTGGTCGCCAATGCCAAATAAGTTGCCCAGTGATATTCTAAAACTTGAAGGTAAATTAGGAGAGGACCCTTCTAACCATGTCATGAATTATCACCTCTGGTGTGCATCCAACTCTTTAATTGACGATTCGAGTCGAATGAGACTTTTTCAGAGAACATTGGTAGGATTAGTAGCCAAATGGTACATTGAACTACCACGAGGCTCATTTAATAATTTCATTGCCTTATCAACCACCTTCTTAACTCATTTTCAGCTGCCAATCATATACGACTGTTAGTATGAATCTTAATTCCAAGCATACGAAAAAATACCACTTTAGATGTGCATAAAAAAAAACCCTAACAACAAATATGGCTGCTAATATCCTCAGATCTGCAATTAGGTGATCAAGGTAAATTTTGCAATAATCTAGATCTATGCATTAGAAGACATTAAGTAGTAGAAAAAACAAGATTTACTCCATGCATCCAATAGACAAGACAAGAATTTGTTGAGTGAATTTTGTATTAATGACACCTGGGAGGAAAACACAGAAGGGTGTTACCAATTCTCCTCAATGGAATGGGTTCTTGTAAGTCCTCGGCACTTCAGATCTAAAACTCCTCTCTCTTGATGGTGTAGAAAACCCAGAAAAAAATGGTAGCAAAATATGACTATGATGGTGGATCAATAGTCAGACCAAAAGAATAGATCCAAAGTGATCTTTAAGCAACAAAAGGTGGTAAATGAATGGGAAAACCCTTCTATTTATAACAAAATATTGAGTTAGTCTAGATATTGGTGCATAATTAAAATATTATTAACCAAATCAAGATCCAACTTTTATGGAATATTTTATTATATTTGTTGGAGGGAAAAGGAATTTGACTTGGATCAAATTCCTTTATTTGTAAATAATAAATAAATAAATGATTTATTTATCATTTTAAGGATGTGGTTGAGTAATAATCAAATAAATAATGATTTATTTAATTATTTAAGGGTGATTTAGTCATATTTAACAAAGAATATTATTTAAATAAGGTTTAAATAATTATTCTTAGAAAATAATAAGATAAATAATGATTTATCTAATTAATTTCCTTTTTTTGGGTTAAATATAACCAGCAATATTAATTAAATTGTTGTTTAGCTAATTATTCCTTAAGGAAAATCAAACTTATGTAGATTTATTTAATATTTTCTCATGGGGTTTCCTGTTTAGACCATAAACAACTTAATAAAGGTGGTTTACTAAGTTATTTTCATGGTGAAAGAAATTTTACTTGGGGTAAAATTGGTCTTACATGGTGTAATTGGGTCCATCTAATGATAATAGGTTAGATGACCAAAAAATGGTGTAACAGATTGCCCCCTAGCATGCGAGCGTTAGGAGCTAATCGTATGACCGAAGTACGTTGTAAGAACTCAATCACTAGACACCGAAGGGGAAGCCAAAGAGAGAGAAGTATAAGATATACCAAAGTGCTAAAAGGACTAGACCTTGAGGAGGTGAGACTTACAAGTGCGACAAGTCTTGGTTATGAGTGAGTACCTGTGCTATAGGTGGCGAGGGAGGCATACCTATGCCCCTCGAGACAAATTACAAAGAATAAGGCATCCAGTAAACAAGGGATTGAACAATATAGTACATGCTGGCATAAACATGACCCAGATAAACAACATGATAATGAATCCCACATACATATTGTGCCTGGGATAACAGCCAGGACTTGTACAATAATATCTGAGTACATGAGTTATAAATACAACCCATATGTCCTTGTAAACGGGAAAGGGCTCTGAAAATCTGACTGATACATGCAATCAAAAAGGCGCTACAACTGGCTGAGGCCAACATCATCAAACCTATGGAGCTGCATCGAAGGCTGAAAGGAAGAGGTCATCTGGGCATGTGGGGGGCTACCTGTAGCGCCACCCCCTCATGAGGGCTGAGACATCTCACACACACCCGGGAATCACTGATATCAGCTATTGCATCACTGGACCATCAAGTATACGTATCTTGATCATGCTGAAAGGAGCTGGAGCTGAGAAATAATCAAGTCAAAGGACAATAAGGAGTCCCTTTTTATGATCTGAGGCATCGAACAAGAATGGAAGTTGGAAGCAAGGTACACCCACCTCTAGACCTATCTTTTGGAATGAATGAGCTGGTGTCGACAGAAGGAGGTCCACCAGGTGAGGCAATAAGGGATCCTCAACTAAGGCACGAGAGAAAATAGTAGAGTGACTGATAGAATAACATCAAGGATGATGATGAAATGGGGGGTACTGAGTAGCGGACGAACGACTTCCTTTTTTTAGAGCATAAAGGGCATGGATGACCTGGTAGCAACTGAAAAAATATCATGAGGGATAGGGGATAGTAGGACTGAAGGCCATAAGGTGAGACACGTGAGAGGAATCAAGCAATGAAGGACAGAGGACTATAACAAGATACAAAGGGACTCAGGATAGACTCCATGAATGCAATGATGACTCAACTTGGATGCTCTAAACAAAGGCCACTCGATGGTGCTACCACACAGAGAAAAGGTCCAATGGAGACCATAAAAACATGAGTAAATAATGGTTACTCACGATGAAGATTGACACAAGCATGGAAAAGTATGAAGGCAAAGGGGTACCCCCAAGTACAAGTGTGGCAAGTGAAGAAATTCGATTTTGAGGAGTGGTGAAGTGACCCTCTTTGGAAAAAATGTGTTGCGGTGAAGTATAAAATCATGAAAAACTAATAGATACCCATTTGAGGGCTCGGTGAGAGATTTCCAACAGTACAGACGGTTTGGAAAACTGAGCTACGGTTTGGTCGCAACACACGAAAGAAAAAATCAGGGGTTTCTATTTTAATAAGGCATTTTCCCTCCAAATTCACTCATTTTCATGTGGATCTATGGTGAATGTAGAGAGGAGATAAGGCCATAAATCTTGCGGTGATCGTAGTGGAAAAACCGACCGTTGGAATCGAGATCTGTCAATTGCAGGTAAGAGGCCTAACCCTACTCTTTCTTTTCAGTGGATTGAAAGTTTAGATTAGGTCCCCAAGGCTCAGGAACAGACCCCTGCTCCTCGTCACAGCTAGGTCGCACTTTTTGGGGCAAAAAGTGTGACCTAGGTAGCAGGTTTTGAGCAAAAAACTACGACCTATCCCAGTTTTGGGCCTGAAAAGTATGACCTATTAGGGAGGAGTTTTTCTGTACTATTTTTTGGCTGAGCACTGGGTTTTTATGATGAGATACAGTCTTTCATATCTTTACACTGACAAATATGATGGTTTTGTGTAGATATGGCAAAATTATGGATCAACTGGAGAGAGAGAGACCTAGGCACATTATGGTCGGAGATCCGGGAGGATCAAGGTGTCCGCAGTGCATTGGCTAGGTTTGGGGTTCTGAATTTTGTGGAGAACCCTTTGATGAGAGTTGGAGAGCCCTTATTGGCCCAATTTTCATCTATTGGGATCCATACCATGAGGTCTTTATAGTGCAGGGGCACTGAATCGAGTTAACGGTCCAGGATATATATTTCTTGATTGGTCTCCCACCACTTGGGAGGTAGGGAATACTCAGCTAGTGTTACCGCAAGGGTGGAATATAATAGAGTTTGTAGAGCACCATTTTCGACTAGGTCTCCAAGTTAAGGGGACTCAGATACCCATCGAGGATTTGGAGAGGTTAGAGACTGGTGTTGTGGCGTAGCAGTGCTGTTGATCCTGGGAAACCAGGCACTCCACCACATCACGGGAGGGCAGATGATGCTTGTGGAGATTTTTTTGAGTGGGACCTACTATGGGTGGGCCCAAATGATTTTGTCGTCATTGAAACAAAAATTGTTGCTATGCAAGCGAAAACTGAATCATGATTGTGCATATGGTACAATTTTGTGCTTGTTCTTCTTTGAGAAGATACCGACACTTCGACCTCGCATACAGCTCCAAGATGGGGGCCCGAGAGAGCCTAGGATGCACCGGTGGGGGCGATTAGTGTGCAGAGGAGGAGGTGGGGTAGTTGGATGGGTATTTCAACCCGAGTTCTTTTTTCATTGGGATCAGATGCCACTGTATATAGACGACTATCCCTATAGTGGGATGAGTTATTGTGGGGACCCAGATCTGCCATTACCACCTGGTCGAATATGGGGACCCGATGGTAAGTGAAAAATTGCTAATCTTTGATGTGCATGTAAAGTTATAGAATATTGTATGTGGTACTGATTTTTTCACTTTTGGTATGTAGATACAGCACCGGTAAAACCGGCCGGGTATATGGGACAACCTGCAGTATTGAGGACCGTAGGACCTAGTGGATCGAGGGTGCGGCAAAGTGAGGATGCAACAACAATCCTGGAGGACATCCGTAGTATATGTGAGAGGCTTCCGAGTGGTGTTTCAGAGCGTGGCTGGTAAGACTTAGAGGACCAGTACATAGAGCCATGTATTGGTCTACCCTCGGAGTGGTGAGGGGTCATGCGGCGCATGGCGATGGTCGGACAACGTATGCGTGATCTACGAGCTGCGGGAGCAGAGCCATTGGCTCAAGATCCTCCAGATAGTGATTATTGTGTAGGGGCAGGTGGTGCCCTCATTTTTGAGTTTTGTAACATGCTATGGGCATGTCATATGTATTAGAGTGGATGGACTCTAAAACATTTTATACGACACATATTATGGATATGCATCGTTTTGATATTTTTATGTTATTGTCTTGTGTTAAATGCATGTGCTAAATTACAATCTAGAATATGGTTTGCAATGCTATCTACATAGTGATTTTTTGCTCTAGGTACATGACTGAATGTAATGATTTCAAATTCATGCATCAAAATCTTCACTCGTAAATATCTTCTAAAAAGGATAGGATTATGCACACGATAGACACCATTCAATTGGATGAAAAAAAGCAAGGAATCTAAACGAACATGAAGGTGCAGGATGTGAAGTGAAAGGGAATCAGCTAATAAGCCTTGCACTGCATCATATTCGGCCTAATTATTGGTAGCAGTACCAATGCATACATTGTTCGAGAGAACAAGCGAATGCAAGGGGGTAAAAATGGCCCAACCTGCCAAGGCTAGATTCTGGGAGTAACGACTTGCACCATCGATGAAACCAACATAAGGTGTGGGCGGGAGGTCCATCTGAAAGGTGCCACAAGACAATAAATGGGAGGATGATGAACAATGTTGGCAACCTGATCGCAAAGTAGAAATTGAATGCACTCCGCGGGAGGGATTGATCTGGGTAGGATGTCTACTACTCACACGCCAATAGTGAGGTCGAGTGTGGGAGCTACTAGAGGTGTAGCTTATGCTCAAGCCGTGAAATTCACCATAGGCATGGATGGTGCCATCCCATTTATGGGAAGGAAAGATGAATTTAGGGGTGGACATGGCTTCCATGATGTCATCATCACAATAGAAGATGGAGTGACTAGAGGAAGGGAGACCACATGATGCAGCGAAGCTACCTGACTCATCATCATGAGAAGAAATGTTCATATGTGCATCATCATGAGGGATGATGTAAGAACAAGTAGATAAGGGATCTACTGATGTTGAGCCCAGGGTGATCGCTGAAGGGAGGTCAAGCGAAACAACAGGAGAAGATTCAGAGGGAGCTTCTGCCGAGGGTCTCATGGATGATGATAGGTAGAGGATGGTGGCCGCATGCTCCATAATCTCTACATCAGGAGGGGAATGTCAATAGGAGCAGGTAAATCCTTAGTCTGGCCTATAGCATACTGCACAAGTACGAGAGGAGCGGATTGGTTCTATTCAATCTCATACTCCCGAACTACCTCTAAAGAGGCATGGTAATGCGTACGACAGGGAAAATGGTGGGAATAATGGCCATGGAGTTCACACAAAGCAAAATATTGGTTGGTGTGAATAGTTTTAGGATTCTTGGCTGCAGTCAAGGAAGAAACAGAGGCTTCAAGGATCGTAGAATCACAGAATGCAACTTTAACCATGGGATTTATACGGGGTAGTTCATGACAATTATGGGTGGCATGGCCGATGACATCACACAAATAATAGGGATTTGTAGGTGGGGGAGGTGCAGGGTCTTTCGGGGCAGCCTTGTCCATGGAGGCCCTCTTGCGAGCTTTTCCATTCTTACCCGAAGCAGTCGCAACAGGAGGTGGCTGTTGAGGTGGTTGAGGCATGGGTGCAACGGGAGAAGTCACGGGGACCGATTGAACGGGGGTCAAAGCAAGATAAGGTTTGGGTTGACCTGGTAGGGTAGCAGATATAAAATCAAGGTACCAGATGGGAATCACAAGGGTCAAGTTAGGAAGAGAAAGGGTGGCCATGACAAGTGCCGTATAAAATCCTAGTGGGGGGGCTAGGAACAGTATTTGATGGGAGGGGTAATGGCTAGGTGAAATAGCTCCTAAATGGTTAAGGCCTGGAGGAACCATTCCAGGAGGGTAGAGAGGCTCATGGATACCAGTTGAAAGGCCAGGAGGAGTAGGTCTAGAAGGTTGAATCGAAGGGCTAGGAGTAGGTTGTGGAGGGCGAGGAGGTTGCTGACTAGCTGAGGTGGGCTGCTTCAGAGCAGCCGGAGACAATTGCATCATGAAAACATTCGATGAGATGGGATTAGAGATAGGAGGAGGAAGACCAGGGAATGTACCAATCAATGAGGAATATTTGTGGACTCCGGGTGAGACACTGGTTAAAGGATCGATGGTTTTCTTGTTGGCCACCGAAGAGATAGTGGAATCAGGGGAGGTCTGAGACTTCGGTTCGTAATATGTCAACTGGTCAATGGTGACTATCTTTCTATTATGAGGGTAGGACATCTTACGGTGGACCATGGAAGGGAAAACAAACATCGTATAAGTGTAGCTACGACCTAATAGAATGTTGTAATCTAAGGGGGCATCTATGAATTCTACGTCAACGCAAACAGTCTTGCCTACAAGAGTAATAGGAAAATTGGGGAATAAGCCAATGGGCTGGGAGGCATGGCCATCCCATGCTCAGAGAGTGATCATGGAAGGAGCCAACTTAGGTGATCCGAGTTGCTTCCAAACCGAAGTGGACATCACACAGGTGGATGCCCCCTCATCAATAATGCATCAGGAAACGTTGGTGTTCTAGATCTTGACTGGGATTTGGAAAGTGACGGAAGCAGGGAGAGGAGGATGTTCTGACCAGTCAACATCAAAGATAATCAATCGATCATCGGAACGATCTACAATGCCCATGGCAGATAGTAGAGATTTTCATTGTGAAGGGCACGACTGGAGGAGTTCCAGCATTGAAATGGCAGCAGGAGATTGTGCCAAATCATCTACTATACTATACAAATGGGCAGCTTTGCCAGAAGCAACATTTCAACATAGTGGTCCCTTAGAGATATTGGTATGAACCTCTGCCTTAGGCTAAGGGATATGCAAGGGACCATTAGGTGTCGAAAGAGGCTCTGTAGATCCCGAAGGATGTGGCTCGGGGACAGATGTAGTAGGAGGCTTGTCGTACTGACGAGACCGAGTTTGAAGATTGATGTCTACGATTAGAGGTTGATCAGAGTTCATCATGAGAATATGGTAATTGGAGGTACCAGATGGAAGAGGTTGAGTGGCCACCTATCCTTCAAGTGGTTGGATAGCTGCAATCCTTGCTAAGGGAAAGGATCAGTAAGCATAGTCGATTGACTAGGTACAGCACTGGGAGGGACTATAATGTTCCCAATTTTAGCCTCAAGCTAAAATGGAACATTATAGTGGCATGTTTTATTTTTACTTAATAAAATGGGTAAGGAGACCCTTTAACCATTGGTGATAGATAAATAACACTCCTTAGGAGGAAGGAGGATAAATAAGCAGCTGAAATAAACACTTAATGGTGTGAACATGATGAGGATAACCTTGAGTTGGCCATCTTTGACCAAGTCAACAGCACTGCCTTAGAGGGGTGGCTTGCTTGAGAAGACAACGCAGTTTTTGGAGGGAAAACATTCAAAAGTGAATGGAAACCCTAATTGTGGGAGAAATGGTGAAATAGAGTTCATTTTCTTTATAAGAACAAAGGAACAGCTCATTTGGTTCATGTTTTGATTCAAAAATTTCGTAGTGAGGCCAAGGACTTGCATATTCGGGCTGTGTAGCAGGATTGCAGTGCTCTTGAGCATTGGGGGTGTTCCTTTGATGGGAGCCCCCACCTCTTCCTCATGGGAGGAGAGGATTTGAGCTGGATTTCCTCATTTCGGCATTTGGCCAAGCCCACTCCTTCAGTTGCAGCATTATTTCTGTAGCAGAATGGTGTTGTGTAGCTAGGGTAGCAGCAGAGGAACTCATTGAGTCTTTCCCTACTTGCTTTTTCAGTGGAGGATTGATTTCTTCATGGGGAGAGTTGTAGAGAGGGATCTTGGACTTCATTTCAGATCTATGGCATCAGGCCACTCATTTACCATCTCCCACTGCACAATCATTTGGAGAAACTGTGTTATTCCATGAGGGCAGTGTTGAGGGAGATTCTTGTGCTCATCAGGAGGAGTGCTTTTGGGTAAAAGGGGATCAACCCCTTTTCCTTTGAAGGCATTATCATAGGATGGCACCAGAATTTCAGATCAGCCATAGCCTCATATTCAATTGGTTTTAGTTGCAGTGAAAATTTGTTTGTCACTATTGTATTTTATCCGGCCTTTCTAGCAATCTCCCTGAGAGTGGCTAGAAATCCCATATTGAGCCCATTTTCCTCTATTGGGCCATTTTAATTGTATCTTTCAGCTAAATTATCATTTTACATGTATTCAGCAGCTACATCTCTCATATAGACTACGCAGTTATGGTTTTCCGACATTTTGTGTAGCTGTAGCTACTCCGGCATTACATTGTATATTCATTGGAGTTTGGTTCTAAAAGCTTGAGGGCCTTGTTCCTTATGATATTTATATATAATATTGCTGATATATTAATATTATTATGGATGTAGTATTTACCCTCTCATGATACATTCATATTTATAGATTTTCATATTAATGTTTTGCATATTGTTGTAGCTCTCTCCTTCAGCATTATTTTAGAGATCTAGTTTGGGGAGGTCTGTATAACCCATCTAGAATCATTTCTTTAAGCTAATTTTCTACAAGGAAGTTATAATAGATATTTTCTAGGGCATAGCATTGGTTAGCCTTATTTATGCAACAATTTCTTTATACAACGTCCTCAAGGACCCTGTGGCAGAAATTCCCGAGGTGGAATATTGCATATCCATCGGCAGAGTCTGTGAAGGGCCAGCTAGCCTCAGGATCTCTCCCTTCTATGAAGGAGACATATCCTATAAATGCCCCAATAGTAAATCTCTGAAATGGACTTGCAGTGTCTCACTGAAGAAGGAAAAATGGAATATCTTAAGATATTCCCGATGGAGCAGAAATTTCCCCATTTGGGATACTACAGTGGTATCAGAGCATGATCTTGGCTCAGCCTGTGCCCAATATCTATTGCCATCAGCTTAGGAGCTTCTCTCCAAGGAGAGGAGATAGATAGAGGAAAAAAGGAAAGAGGAATGAAGGAAGAGGAGGTTTCCCTTCTTCTTTTCCAGACCATTGAGGAGATTATTGAAGATCTTGAGGAAAGTGAAATTTGGAGAAATTTTCTGAGAAGGGTTTGTTGATGAGACAAATCCTAGGTATTTCATGAAGGGTGTGAGCATTCAGCCACACATGCAGATCCACAGCACAGTCCTTTGTTCACTTGCATTTTGAAGGAGTGGAGGAAGAAATGAGGCCATGGGAGGAGTAGTGCTGCAACTCAAGGTATGGCACATGATTGTTGGTTTGAGGGTTTCATTTTTCATGGCCATGAAAATTCAAAAACATGTGATGCATTCACTAAGGGTTTGATGGAGAAAAATTGGTGAAAATCATTCTGTCATAGACACAAACACTTTACATACACTGGAAAGAATCAACAGCATTGTCACATTCAGAGAAGATCCATCACCACATGGAGGTGAAGGGGGAGCCATTGCTTCCATTAGAGGAGTCCTTGTGTCTTTGCAAGGAGTTCCAAATATTTTTTCATGTGGGTACCAAGACACAATTCCAGAGCCCTATGTAGCATTTTGCTGGGGATTGTGAGAAGGAATGGGAAGAGAAGGATCAACATGGAGGGATGATGGGCATTCACCCATATCCATTTCAGAAACTTTCTACACAAGGGAAAGAGGTTGAACTACACAGAAGGGAGAAGGAAAAATCAGTCCACTCATACATGCAGTCTATTTCAGATCTTGATGTCTCACTTTTGGAGGCTTTCCACTTGGGAGGCCACATGATCTAGAGATGATGAGAGGCATCATGCTATTTGGTTCACCACTTATTGGATTCCGGATGGGTGGAGACATTAGAGGAGTCCATTACAATTTAGTGAGTTTGGGGATAAGCACAAGGAGGTGGGATACACCCTGTCATTTTCAGTCTCACCCACTCTCATCAGCTATACTACATAGATAAAGTTTTCTGCATGGATGGGGGATAGCATCTTCATGATGCAGGATGGATACTCCATGGATTTGGTGGGAAATGATACTTCCTTTGAGGGAAGAACTCTTTCATGCTTTGGAGTAGATGGAGGCCACTCATTCTTACATTTCCCAGGATTGGGAGATTACTTGGATGTGATAGTCTCTCATGGGAGGCTTATTTTCAGAGATCATCATTTCTTTGAGCATGAGCAGCTGCATGATGGCATGGTAGAAACTTGGAGGATGAATTTTGCAAGAGGGGATGTCAAGGTAGCAGGAAGCAGCGTGATGGAGCACCACATTGTAGAATATCAACGCTGTCTATGTGGAGGATTGATCCAGGATGGAGGACTTAGCTTTGGTTGAGTATTCCCTAGGATCTTGATGCATGCATGATTTTTGGATGGCCTTGATGGAAATGGAAAATAATCAGTGGATGAAATGATCATCTGTCATCATGGAAGACTCTTATTCACTAGAGCTTCTAGTCTCAAGGAGAAATTATTTGCATGCGGCATGTGAGGACTTCCTAGCTTTGCATTTGGATGCATACTTTGATTGGCTAGAGGAGTTCACTTGGAGGGCATTCATCATGGCATCTATCAACATAGGGAGATATTCATAGCCCAGTTGATTATGGTGGAGAGAACCTCACAGCTACTTCCCCACTCATTGGAGGTAGAGGGAAATTCTCAATTGGACCATTTCAACTCAAGAGTTCAAGTACAAATTGGAGAAGGTATAATATCACATTTTGTATTGTAATTTCCTCCTTATTTGAGAAGCATGCTGAGTCAAGAGAATTTTTTCCTTATTGCATAATGTACAAGGCTGTATTTTTAGACTTTTGTAGCAAAAGAATAGGCCATTCTTATGGTGGTTTGTGGAGGGAGCCACATGCTCCTTGGTGTGCACCATTGGCACCAATTTATATTTTCATGTTCCTATATTTTGAGATGTGTGTGGCAAAAAAAAAGTGGCTTTGAAAGCACTTTTTCTATATATTTTGATTCAGGAAAGAGGCTCACTGTGCTGGTACCATGAGAGGAGCAATGACACACTCTCTAGTTGTCTTGTGACAACTCGTTTTCATTGTATTATGCTACCTTGTATTGTTGATGCTTATTTATTCACATGGAGCACTACTTGGAGAGTGACTTATATGTTGGGACATCCAATTGGGAGCACTATTCTCCCCATACACATGTTCTATATTGCAGGAGATACCATGGGCAAACCATGATTTCCATACTATTACTTTTCTCTTCTTGTGGGGCAAACCACTTGGAGAATTTACAGAGGCATTTCATGGCTGAATATTTTGATGGGGTAGCTTGGGCCACTCTTGGAGGCCATACCATTTCAGCCCAAGGATAGAGGCAACCCCATATGTACCACACAGGGAGAGGAGATCTTATTGGGATGAAGCAGCAAAACTCTCCATTCAGCCCCATTACATTGCACGGAACTGGGGGCAAGATTTTCATTTTGATGATAGAATGGGTGAGGGGATCACCAGTGGGATTATATTTTCCCATGCATGTCATCAATCCTACCTTGAGGAGGCCATGGTTCAGTAGGGATATTTCCACCTACACCTTCTATCTTTCCGTAAGGTGCACCATTCTGGTTGGCATACTTGGGAGGAGGCATTGGAGGATAGTTTTATTGCAGCATATCTTGAGCAGCAGTGGAGATTGTTGATGAGGAGGCCACAAGAGAAGAAGGGGGAGAAATTTTTTTCTCTCTATGTGGTTGCTTGAGGACAAGAAACATGTGGGAGGGGAGGACTGTAATGTTCCCAATTTTAGCCTCAAGCTAAAATGGAACATTATAGTGGCATATTTTATTTTTTCTTAATAAAATGGGTAAGGAGACCCCTTAACCATTGGTGATAGAGAAATAACACTCCTTATGAGGAAGGAGGATAAATAAGCAGCTGAAATAAACACCCAATGGTGTGAACATGATGAGGATCACCTTAAGTTGGCCATCTTTGACCAAGTCAACAGCGCTGCCTTAGAGGGGTGGCTTGCTTGAGAAGACAATGTAGTTTTTGGAGGGAAAAAATTCAAAAGTGAATGGAAACCATAATTTTGGGACCAATGGTGAAAGAGAGTTCATTTTATTAATAAGAACAAAGGGGAATCTCATTTGGTTCATGTTTTGATTCAGAAATTTCATAGTGAGGGCAAGGACTTGCATATCCGGGTTGTTTAGAAGGATTGCAATGCTCTTGAGCACTGGGGGTGTTCCCGGGAGGGGATCCCCCACCTCTTCCTCATGGGAGGAGAGGATTTGAGCTTCATTTCCTCATTCCATCATTTGGAAAAGCTCACTCCTTCAGTTGCAGCATTATTTCTATAGCAGAATGGTGTTGTGTAGCTGGGGTAGCAACAGAGGAACTCATTGAGTCTTTCCCTACCTGATTTTTCAGTGGAGGAGTAATTTATTCATGGGAAGAGCTATAGAGAGGGCTCTTGGACTTCATTTAAGATTTGTGACATCAAGCCACTCATTCACCATCTCCCACTGCGCAGTCATTTGGAGAAACTTCATTATTACATGAGGGCAGTGTTGAGGGAGATTATTGTGCTCATCAGGACGAGTGCTTTTGAGTAAAAGGGGATCAGCCCCTTTTCCTTTGAAGGAATTATCAGAGGAGGGAATCATCATTTAATATCAGCCAAAGCCTCATATTTAATTGGTTTCAGTTGTAGTGACAATTTTTTTGTCACTATTATATTTTATCTGGCCTTTCTAGAAATCTCCCTAAGATTCGCTTGAAATCCCATATTGAGCCCATTTTCATTTCTTGGTCCATTTTCCTTGTATATTTCAGCTACATTATCATTTTATATGTATTCAGTAGCTGCATCTCTCATAGAGACTGTGCATTTATGGTTTTCTGACATTCTGTGTAGCTGCAGCTACTCCGACATTACATTGTATATTCATTGGAGTTTGGTTCTAAAAGCTTGAGGGCCTTGTTCCTCATGATATTTTTGTATAATATTTTTGATATATTTATATGATGATGGCTGTAGTATTTACCCTCTCATGATACATTCAAATTTATAGAGTTTCAAATTAATGTTTTTCATATTGCTGTAGCTCTCTCCTTGAGCATTGTTTTAGAGATCTAGTTTGGGGAGGTCTGTATAACCCATCTAGAATCATTTATTTAAGCACGTTTTCTACAGGGAAGTTATATTAGATATTTTCTAGGGCATACTAGTGTTGGTTAGCCTTATTTATGCAACATCTTCTTTATACAGCGTCCTCAAGGACCCTGTGGCAAAAATTCTTTAGCTGGAATATTTCATATCCATCGGTAGAGTCTGTGAAGGGCCAGCTAGCCTTAGGATCTCTCCCTTATATGAAGGACACATATCCTATAAATTCCCCAACATTAAATCTCTAAAATGGACTTGCAGTGTCTCATTGAAGAAGGAAAAATGGAATATCTTAAGATATTCCTGATGGAGCAGAAATTTCCCCATTTGGGATGCTACAGGGATGGAAGGGGATGCTTGTTTTCCTCACAATGTTGCTTGAGACTCCCACAGCTGCCAGATCTATGGTAAAAGAGGAAAATCATGTGTGTAATGACCATAAACACCACAACAAGAACAAGGCTTGTTCGTGCAAACAGGCCTCTCCTGCTTGGGCTGGGTGCCCTGTTTCTGGTTAGTAGTGTTAGGAGAATTATTTTGAGGCTTAGGACAAGGATTAC
This sequence comes from Pinus albicaulis, assembly GCA_034641835.2. Classification (NCBI taxonomy): domain Eukaryota; kingdom Viridiplantae; phylum Streptophyta; class Pinopsida; order Pinales; family Pinaceae; genus Pinus; species Pinus albicaulis. Next base: position 1,344,492,245 of record CM076572.1, read on the forward strand.
CAAGAGAAGACTGATTTTAAGTGCCTTTCCTCTTCTTTTTAGAGGGAGGATGATTAGTCGCACCCTGCTGTACATATACCTGCCCCTGAGGGGCAGTGGCTGCTGTGGCAGGGGTTGAGAAGGCAAGGGAGGAGGCAGTGCTAATGCTGGAGGAACTGGAGCACCAGGTTGCGGATATGGATAATAAGGATTTTGGGTAATAATGTGGTAAACAGGAGGTTGGGAAAAAAGAGGAGGCATGCCATATCCTGGATACGTGCTACCGGGAGGGGGAAAAGTCCAGGAGGTGCTGGCCCCCCCTGAGGAAAGCCATAGCCCATGGGAGGTTGAGCGTATGGATTAGAGAGAGCTCCAACGATACCGTCAGTGGCATGAGATGCCCCCAGTACATTGGCACCACTGGGTCTAGGAAGATTAGGTAGAACGGTATAAACATAACCCGACTACGCATAGATTAGTTCATATTTTAACGTAATTTGGAGAGCGGCTTCTTCGGTTTGAGGAAAGTGTGATGCGACATCTTTCCCGATAGGTGGAAAAAGAGATATAAGGAACCAGTCCATGTAGACACGGTATTCAAAGGTAGGAGCTCAACATAGGCTCTTTCTTCTCTGCCATTCCTAGAGATGGTCGGATAGGCGGGTTGCAGACGATTGACAGAAAGAAATCAAGAGTTCGGTACCAGTTTCATAATGAAGGGGGAGCTAGAAGTAAGATAGAAAAGCCTAGGAAATAGTTGCAAAGGTGGTATGAGAGGAAGGGGCCTGATCAACATACCACTTAGAAGCTTCACCTGTAAGCGTACGTTGGAACAACCGAAGACGGACAGAGTCATCGGTAATGGAGTTAGACGAACACCACATGTGGAAAGATCGAACATGATTTGTAGGATCTTCTCCAACAAGGCCTTCAAAATTTGGGATGTTGGAAGGGAGCTTTGTCAGCATAGCAAGCCAACTACCATCATGGTGTATAGGGTCATTTATCAACTGGTCAAAACCGAGGAGGCTGAGGCTTGCCATGAATGGGAGTAAGGGCGCAGCCGAGGTAGTGTCCGTTGCGGTCCCACTAGTGGTATTCCCAGCATGAGGGTCGGAGTTACCACCAGTATTAGGTCCTGCACTAGACATGGTGAAGGTGACAAGGGGAGAACTGAAGGTGGAACAAGAAGGAGAACCCAAAGGACCAGAAGAAGAGTTGGTGTGCGGACTCGGTGGAGGACGAACTCGAATCCTACGCATAGGAGTAAGTCTTCCTACCGGAAACTGAGGATGAAGGCTAAGAAGTCTCCGAGATAAATGCCTTGGTGGTGCAATGATGATGACACAAACACAGAACAAAGGAAAAAGAGACCGACAAGGGCAAGGAGGTGTAGGATCAACTGATTACAATGTCGAAACAAGGGCAGAGAGGTGCAGAGTCAATTGATTTCAATGTTTTAGAGTCTTTGCTTGGTGGTGTTAACCAAGCCCTTTTTCATTTAGGGTGTGTGTGTGAAGTGTGTAAATTTTAATTTTTAAACCCAGAAGTTTGTAGAGAAAAATAAAAAGTGTGTTGTATAGCTGCAAATAAACCTGCAAATGACAGTATATAAGCCTGCAAAAACAGAAAATAAACAGCTAATAATGAAATAATCTAAACCCAAGGAGGGGGGCCTCTCAACAACCAGTTTGTAGGCGAGTAAAAAATTAATCAAAACACACTAAAAAATCCAATAGATCTAAGGTCAGTAGGGACAGGGATCTAAAGGACAAAATCTACTGGAAATTGGTGCAAAAAACAACACATCGGAGGAAAAATTGTTGTAAAAGAGGTGGTTGTTAGCCACCTCTATTTTTCAATTATATCAGCTGGTGGCTAAATATTCTTTGCAGCCTTCAAGAAACAAATTCAGGCCTAAAATTGTTGGTACTTGAAGTCTGTTGGTAAGATCATAAACTGCTGGTTGGTTCTTCATACTTCTCCTTCTCTCAGTCTCTGATATTCCATGAAAATCCAAATCAAATATCGCTGCGTCCTCCTCCTTTTTCCCTTCCCCTACTTCCATCTTACCTTCATTTCTTCAGTTTCCTTTCATTCATGAAAACCCCACTAAACCATGTGTTATTCCTTATCCCTCCATTATTTTCTTTCCCCAAGGTTAAAAACCCATGTTTTAACCTTATCGGAATCATATTTCTTTTTGGAATTCTTTGGAAAAACCATAGAAAACGTATGTTTTTATGCGTTAAGCTTAAGCCCCTTAGGCTAAGCCCCTTGCCATCTACCCTCCATATGCCCGAGCATTGCGACCGGCCGCTCAAGTCCAGAGGCACTAAACCGAAGCGTGGTCCCCATTCCGCCCCTTTTTCCCTTTGAAACCTTCAAAAACCCATCTTTTATATGGTTTGAGTATGAAATATGACACCACGTGTTTTTATTACCCCAAGCCTTTTTAGCCATCGATCTGCTCCCCAGATCCGACGGAGCGGAGTACTTCACGCCTGGTGGGCCCCCCTTCCCCCGCGCTCATTCTCAAAACCATGGTGTATATCCCGCACCACCTTTCATTGAATGGCGGTTTTGTCCCGTCGGCCAGCGATTCCACACGCTGGCCGACCCGTGTCCTCCACCTGATTCCCAAAACCGCCATCCTTCCACTTTGCCCGCGCGTTATCTTTCGTCCCATCACCCTGTAGCGGGATTAATCTCTGCCGTCGGATCTGGGCCTTCCCATCCGACGGTTGCTAATCACCTTTTCTGCTCGACTTTTAATGGATTTCCCCGCCTATTGAATCTTCCCCCGGCGCGGCCAAAAGTCAATCTTCGCCGTCGATCTCTGCGGATCGACGGTTCTCATTCGTCCTCCCGATTCCACTGTACAAAATCCCTTTTTCCCCGCTGACTTGTCAAAGCGCCCCCAACCGTTGATCGCAGTACGATCAACGGTTCCGATTGCTCCATTTTCCGCACGCCCTTCGATGCAGATTGTCCATATAACGCAGGATTTTCTCATTTTTCTTGTATTTTACAGGTTTTAAGGTTCTTTCGTCGTGTTTTAATGAAAATCTGAAGAATGAGGGTGACGACTCCCGTCCTTCTGATTAATCCAGAGAATCGACCGCAGGGTGAAGAACAAATATTTCAACAAGGTTTCATGAGCCTTGGTTGCTACGCGTCCCTGAAAATCCTGAAGAATGTCGTTAAACATCAACGCAGAAAAGAGTATCGGATTTTGAAGACAGAAGGAACCAGAGCAGTAGTTTTATGAATAGATTGGCGGGGATTACGGCTAAGACGATTATCAAAAGCCTAATCCCCGGCTCGGAACACCGATTAAGCAAAAACCTAAAAGTGTTCATCAGACATATTTCCTCCACCGCCATACGTTGAGGCAAATTGATTCCTCAACCACCGCAGTGCCACCTATTGCCTTAGAATGCTCAATTAGAGGATGAATTTATTGAATAAGATCAGATATTATGCCTTGGAACAACCAAAGAAGTTATTACTGCACCAGATTTAATGACAGAATGTTTGCAGAGTAACCCTAACAGTACGCAGAGCCTCAAAGGTCAACAAAAGCTCCCTTCGAGCTTACTTCATCAGTGTAAATGCATAAATGCAGTGGAACACCTGTACAAATTCTTCATCGAGCCTCCCAGGCCAGGAAGACATTAATTTCGTATTAATTGTAATTGAGATCTTTTTATTAGATTCACCTCCTCATCCTTCTATAAATACTCCGCAAGAAGATGATGAGGGTTTGATTAGTTGGTTTGTCGACGTATTTGCTGTATGTTGTAGTTGTTTCGAGTGAAAACTCTTGACTGTAAATAGTGGTTTCATCGGCTCTTGGAGCTCTGCTTGTAGCAGACAGGTTAGGTTGTGAAGAGAGATGGATTAAAACATTGCATCTGAAGATTGTAACCGGTTTGAAGCATCAATACAAGCTGATTTATGGGATCCTGGTCTATGTTGATGGTGATGTTATTCTCACTGTAACTTGTGTTTTGTTTTTGTTTTCAATTTGTTTCATTTTCCTCTATAAAGAACAGTTTAAAAAGTGTTAGGACCTATTGTATGTCAGTAACCTTCTCTGGCTGAGAAATCTTTATTTAAATGTTTTCTTTCGGCTGTGTTATTTAGAAATGATTTAATTCAGTCTAAGTACAGAGATGCTGGCGTTCCCTCATCTTTTCGTCACTGCTGAATGTTGTTTTTAAATGTTACTTTCAATATATGCTGTGTAAGGAATGAATTGAGGAAATCAAAGGTTAGCCCTGAGTCCCTTTCTTGTTTGCCCAACTATTTGGTTGTTTCCCTTAGGATGTGTCAAAAGCTGACTAGTTTCGAAGTACTTATCAGATCTTAGGCCATTCTGTGTTATCTTGGTGATTGTCTTGGAAGTAACTAAGTAAAGAAGAACTAGGAGAGGATCAGGGTGAGTCCCAGCCCACTAGCTTCTGCTCCAAAGTTTGCCTTCAAGTTTCCCTTTGTTTTTAATCTGTGTTCTATTAGAAGTGTATCAAAGGCTGGATAGTTTCAAAGTACTTACCAGATCCTAGTTTGCTTCTATGTTTTTCTTAAGTGCCTGGTCAAAGGGTGGCTAGTTTCAAAGTACTTACCAGATCCTGGGCTGCTCTTTGTTCTGCATCTGTTATTTCCCTTTCTTATTGTATCACCCCATTCCATAAATCAAACTTTAAAGAGATCCTTAGGCATAGATGACTTACCCCATAGATTCCTCTTGAACCTGAATGTTTCAATTAAATTCTCCTATGACTCCATAGCCCAATGGATTGAAAACTTGCCATCATCTTTCTTTATGATCAAAGCTTATTCTGTTTGCTTGCAACTTCTCACCTTTGAACCTATTTGCATATAGATCTTTCCACCTCAGACAGCAACTATGTTCAAGACAGCAACTATGTTCAGCCATCACAAGAAAACCAATAAAATATGACGCCATAACTAGGCGCTAAAGCCTAATATCATCACCAAAACTTCAAGAATATCTCCATCTTGTACATGTGAGATACATTACCAGGATTGAGGAAGGGAACTAGATCTGAGAATCCCAAAGTTGGTTGAAATGATGTTAACTATGTGATCGGACTTTGCCAATCTTGCTTGTTACAGAGACCTAACATTTCTGGCGACTCCGCTGGGGAACCCTTACCCAGAATCTTCATAACATCTTGAGAGTCAAAAGCAGCCTTTTCAAGCACTACCAAGAAATGGTAATCATGATGAAACTTGATTGAATCAGTGACAAACTAGGTCAATCCTAGGATTTTTTTTTAAAGTTTTTATCTAACCTTGGAAAATCCGCTAGCTTAGCCATAAGGATAGACTGTCTTTGTTTCATAACCGTAGCTAAGTTTTGAGGCAGAGTTGGGATATTCTTCTGAACCACAAATAAAAGCAATTTAGAAAATACCAAAAGCATTTCAGATTGGTAGTAAAACACTAGTTTTGATATCTTGTATACGTCTTTGATGTGTTTTACCCTATACTCTTAGACAGAGTCTGGAAAGGGCCAGGTAGCTTCCGGGTCTCATCCTCTTTTAGGGGTGACATATCTGGTGAATGCCCTCCCAGTCAATATCTGGTTAGAGTTTGTTGTGTTTTGAGATATCCTTGAAAATGGATGTTTCACAAACACTGTGGTGGGCAGTGTACTCCTTTGAAAACACTCTGAACTTTCCACCTGGCGACTCCACAATCCTGAACAGACCTTAAGACTCCACTGGGAGGAACCCTTATCATTATAAAATCATTCAAACTCAGTTAGAGGACTGTGGGATTTAAAAATTGTAAAAACAGATTGGTTAACCTCCTAAATATTGTCATGGTAGTTTAGAGAAATTTTCTGTTTAGTTGGGTGCTATAAAAGTGCCTTGGCTCCTAAAAAGATTCACACTAGAGCCCATCCTGACCCAGATCCTCCTGAAATAGTTGATAACCCAGAGGCAATTCTTAGGAAGTCTCCTAGGATACAATCTTCAACTATTTTCAGACCACCCCTAAGAGCTAATTCAGTCCCTGAAAACCTTTCAGCTCTTCATGAATCACAAATTGACTTATTAAACCCGTTTAGAACTAGGTCATTTGGGGATTTAGATCAGTTAGATTCTGAGCCTACACTTTCATTTCCCGAAACAAGTAAGGCTCTTGGGAATAGAGAATCAACACCTCCTGATTTACATTTCATAAATAATCTAGGTGTCTCTCATCCGAGATCATGCAAGGAGATCTACGTAGTTTATCCATACATTAATATTTCATTCCTTGTTCAAACCACTCCACTTAACCCACCTCCTCTGTACCTTAAATCCACCCCCACCACATATCATGGCGGCACAGGCATGCTCATAATCCTTCCTGTACCATTAGTCAATCTTCCACAGGACTATCAGTCCAAAATTCCATCATATGATGCTAGTAATACTATAACAACATCTCAACATGTGGACAAGATGAATGACTACTTTGACAGAAATGAAATTGATAATGAATCTGTCAAGATCAGATTGTTTGCTCAAAGTTTGGGGGGAGAAGTGAGAAAATGGTTTAAAGGTTTAACCCCCCACAGTATTAACGACCTCCAAGCCTTCCATCAAACATTCTTAAACAAATGGGAAGTAAGGAATAATCCTCTCCAAGTCCTTGCCGACTATAACAATCTCCATAGGAACCCTGGGGAAAGTGTACAGGCTAATTGTACCAGATTTAACAGTGTGTATAATGCACTTTCCCTTGAACTGAAACCTCCTCATGGCTCTGCTTTGAATAAATTTCCTGAAGGATTTGATCCGGACATGACATATTCACTCAGAGAAAGAGTCTTTGCAACCCTTGAAGATATGCAAAGAGGTGCTCTTTCTGTGGAAGTTAACCTCATGGAGAAGAGAGCAAGGATGAAAGCTGAAAAGAGAGTATCTTTTAGAGAGGAATCCACCCCTTCTACTTCAAGCTCAAAGATGGAAAGAATGATAGAAGAAATGATGAAGAAAATGAGCATTCTCAAGAGAGAACAAGCAAGTTTAAATCAAAACGCTCCTCAAAACAGAAACCAAAACCAGAATCAGAATATTAGAAGAAATCAGCCTCCAAACATACCTAGGGAAGATGATCAACAGATCATTCCTCCCTTTCATCAAAACTTTTTAAGTGAGGTTGAGGAAACAGATGAAACAACAGAGGATAACAAAATAAACTTATTTGGGGTAGATGATGATGACTTTGAGGTTCATTATGATCATAAACAAGGTCTTTATACACCTTATGATGACAGAAGAAATGATAATGAGAATAGCTATCAAAACATGGAAAACGCTGTCATACAACCTTTAAGGGAATATGAACTCAGAAGTAGGTCTAATCAACAAGCCCCCAACAATAAAACCTCTGAAAAACCTTCTCAAGACAGCACTGCGACCAAGTCTAAAACAATCAAACAAAAGGACCAAACAGTGGCTGATAATTCTGGTAGCGGTAAAGGGAAAGGCGCTCAAAATATTGAAAAACAGAGTGCGAACATTAGTAGTACTAGCACCTCGGTTAGTACTCCTGGTAAAACAACTGTTTCAACTGTAGATAAATCAAATCAGCAAGTTGTTATTGCTGATAAAGTGGCAACAAACAAAGATGAAGTCAATGTTTTAAAGAGTCAAAACCTTTTTAACCTAGAACAAGAAATCTCAAAGATCAAAATTTATGTTCCTTTGACTGAGTTAGCCGCCCAACATGTATATAGGTCCAAAATTTTGAAAGTTTTGGACTTAGAAGATAATGAAGATTCACTCAATCTTAATGACGACCAGCCAGAACTTATTTTTGGTCCAGAGATTGAACGAAAATTCCAAGAGGGTTCTGTCCCTCCCTTTTATGTAAGCTTGAACGTTCATGACAAAATTCTGCACAATGCTATGCATGACTCAGGCGCTTCCCATAATTTAATGCCAAAAGCTGTAATGGAAAGCCTGGGTCTTGAAATTACCAGACCTTACAAAGACTTGTACTCCTTTGACTCAAGCAGAGTTAAATGTCTTGGATTGATAAAATATCTTTGTGTTAACTTAGCCCAGATTCCAGCCAAATGTTTAGTCATGGATGTTGTTGTGGCTGATGTGCCCCCAAAATATGGAATGCTCTTATCAAGGTCGTGGGGTGCTAAGTTACAGGGAACCATGCAAATGGACATGACCTATGCGACTATCCCTGTTTTTAATCAGACTAGAAGACTTTACAGGGAATCTCACATGCAGTACATCGTGACAAGTCAAGATCGGCCTCAAAACTCCCCTCTCTATGCCATAAATACGAGCCTTGATTATTTTATCATGTTAAATGATGAAACACTCACAGGACACATCTTTTCAACGGAACCAATGGCTGAAACGAAGGGAGAGGAAAACAACGCTGAAATGCCGGAACAGTCTATTGCATCTGAAGATCCTAGCAAACTAAACACAGGTCTTGAACCGCAAGTTATCAATCCGTCGAACCTAAAACTTGATAGTCAGCAGGACAACCCTCAACCCGATGAAAAACTTGAGGAATCAAATAATACAAAGTCCATTCCCCAAACTGAAAATCTGCCTCTCTGGACTATGTATTTTGATGGGTCATGCACCAAAACAAATGCTGGTGCAGGTGTCTGGATCACTAACACTGAAAATAATCATACATAATGTATCTCATGCAAATTAAACTTTCACTGTTCCAACAACATAGCAGAATATGAATCCCTTCTCTTAGGCTTGCATCTTTTGAAAAAGTTAGGTGCCAGGAAAATCAATGTATATGGGGATTCTGAATTAATCATTAGGCAAGTTAATAGGGAGTACAATGCAAATCACCCCAGACTTAGGGCCTATAGGAATGATGTCATGGATATTTTGAAAACATTTGAGGAGTCCACATTGTCTTTTGTCCCAAGAAAAAAGAAACATTTCAGCCCACAATTTAGCCTTTGCTGCTAGAACCTGCCCAATGCTGTATGATGACACCTCTCAGATAAAATTCAGACCAGCTATACCAGATAACAAGAAATATTGGCAGGTATTTGATGGAGATAAACAAATAGAAGACTTCATGCAATTCGGAAATGAATTTGAACCCCATAGTTCAGATTCAGATTATGATACAGACTGCAGTGAAGAAAATTTTCTTGGCGAAGAAGAACCGTCTCCACAACTGGTAGATATAAACCTTCAGACTATCAAACTCGGAAACCAAACAGAATCAAATGTAAGATCTGAAATAGAGGAATTGGAAACCCTGCATTCTAAGGATGATAGTTTGCCCAAAGGTTTGGCCCCTCTAGAAGAACTGTTTGATTTTGATGATGTGGCCAACAAACCGAAACTGGAACCTGTAGAAACCGAAGTGGAGGAATGTAATATAGGTAGTGAGGAAAAACCGAGATTAATCAAACTGTCTAAGACTTTACCAGCTCACATTAAACTCAAATACTTAGAGTTGTTTAAATAATTTTCTGATGTTTTTGCATGGAGTTACGAAGATCTTAAATCCTATGACACTGGAATAATACAGCACAAAATCCCTCTTAAAGAAAACCAAAAACCATTCAAACAGAAACTGCGCAGAATCAACCCTGTCCAGTTGCCATTGGTTAAAAAGGAAATCATGAAAATGCACGATGCTGGTATTATTGTCCCTATTAGATATTCTGAGTGGGTATCTAATCTGGTGTCTGTCAGGAAAAAGACTGGAGAAATCAGGCTTTGTATAGACTTCAGAAATTTAAAAAAAGCCTCATTAAAGGACAACTACCCTATGCCCAAGATGGATCATATTTTGCAAAGGGTGGTGGGGTCTAAAATAATTTCTTTGCTGGATGGCTATTCAGGGTATAATCAAGTCTTAGTCCACCTTGATGATCAATTAAAGACAACTTTTACTACACCTTGGGGCACTTTCATGTATGTGAAAATGCCTTTCGGTCTAATGAATGCTGGAGCAACCTTTCAGAGAGCCATGGACATAGCATTCTCGGAAAAATTGGGTTTCTTCATCATTATCTATCTTGATGATGTAACTGTGTTTTCAAAAACAGATGAAGAACACTTAGAACATTTGAGGAAAATTTTCGAGAAGTGCAGAAGGTTTGGGATATCTTTGAACCCTAAGAAGACATTATTTGGTCTCCAAGAAGGTAAACTTCTTGGACACATCATTTCAGAGCAGGGCATAAAGATAGATCCCACGAGGATTGAGGCTATATTGCAAATCTCTCATCCTCGAAACATCAAAGAGTTGCAGTCTTTCATTGGAAAGATTAACTTTTTGAGAAGGTTCATCCCTAACTTGGCTGAGCTCCTTAGGAATATCACAAATATGTTAAAAAAGGAGCAAGGGGTGAAATGGACCTCGGAAGCAAAGACATCCTTTGAGCTGGTGAAAGAAGCGTTAACCAAAGCACCGGTTCTCATAAGTCCTAATTTTTCAAAGGATTTTTATATCTTCTCATTTGCATCAGAACATACCATAGCTGCTGTCCTTTTACAGAAAAATCCGCAAGGACAAGAGCAGCCTATTGCATTCTTTAGCAAGGCATTAAGGGATGCCCCTTTGAAGTATAACATTATGGAGAAACAGGCTTTTTCTTTGGTAAAGGCTTTGAAAGACTTCAGAGTATACATCCTTCACTCACACATCATTGCCTTTGTCCCAAATTCGGTTGTAAAAGACATTCTAACCCAGGATCCAGATGGTAAGAGAGGTAAGTGGATTGTTGTTATTCTTGAATATGATTTAGAGATTAAACCCACTAAGCTTATCAAAGGCCAGGGTCTAGCTAAATTAATGGTTGAATCAAATTGTAAACTTCTTGATATTAATATGGTTCATGCTTTGGACAACCAAGAAGAATTCGCAACTCCCGTGGTTGAAGATCATTTTGCGAATTCTCCTTGGTATACTGATATTGTTTATGTTTTGCTTAATCTAAATACACCTCCTGGTTTATCCAAAACAAAGGCAAGATTCCTAAAGTTAAAAGCTGTAAACTATTGCATTATTGATAAATGTATTTATTGGAAAAATGCTAGTGGTATATTGCTTAAATGTTTGCCTGAGTTTGATGCAGAGAAGGTTAAGCAGGAATTTCATGAAGGAGAGTGTGGAGGCCATTTGTACTGGAAGTCAACGGCCAACAAAATTTTGAGGGCTGGTTTCTATTGGCCTGCTTTCTGATGTGCCCTGGCAGCAGCTACTTGCCATAAATGCCAACTGTTCAAGGGCAAGAGAAAATTATTACCCCTTCCTCTGCATCCAATTACTGTGGAAGCCCCTTTTCAACAGTGGGGACTTGACTTCATAGGAGAAATCCATCCACCATCCTCTGCCCAACACAAGTGGATCCTTACCACCACAGACTATTTCACTAAGTGGATAGAAGCCATTCCTTGTAGACAGGCCAATGACTCGGTTATCATTAAATTCATAGAAACCAATATCCTTTCCAGATTTGGCTGCCCTACCAAGATCATTACAGACAATGCGGCAGCATTTGGGTCAAAGAAAATGGTGGAATTATGTCTTAAGTACCAAATAACATTGGGACATTCCACAACCTATTACCCTCAAGGTAATGGACTTGCAGAGTCTTCCAACAAAAGCTTAGTGAACATAATAAAGAAACTGTTGGAGGACAACAAAAAGTCTTGGCACATAAAGCTGATCCATGCACTTTGGGCTGACAGATTAACATTGAATAAATCCATTAGTATGTCACCCTTCCAGCTCGTGTATGGTACAGATGCAATTTTTCCTAACAGCCTTGGTGTACCAGTTATGAAGTTAATTCAAGAGCTCCAGACTGAAGAAAATGACATAATCAGAAGAATAAACCAGACCATTCATCTTCAACAAACCAGAGAGGAAGTGTGCAACAAAGCATTACAGAAGCAAGATAATATCAAGAAGATATTTGATAGAAGGACAAAGGTCAGCAATTTCAAGATTGGGGACAAAGTTTTAAAGTGGGACTCAAAGAGGGAGGACAAGGGAAAGCATGGTAAATTTGACAATCTGTGGCTTGGCCCTTACTCCATTCATTCAGTTGCTGGAAACAATGCATTCTTCTTACAAGAGCTGAATGGAACAGAATTGTTTGGGGGTCCTGTCAATGGCAGGATGCTTAAGCATTACCTTTCTTAAATTATTTCATGTTTGAAGCCTTTTAACCTTTTTTCCGTTGTAAATATTCCATCCACCATTGCATTCAGAGTTATGAAAAATCAAAAAATACAAAAACAAAGAAAGAAAGAAAAGAGGGCAGAAATGAAAACAAGAAAGGCAAGGCCCCATGCCAAAAAAGAAAAATAAATCTGAAAGTGTGCAAGCTTAAATGCCACTCCTTGGAACACACTTCTAATTGGTCAAACTGTTTAATCTTGACCAGTTAGCTTTCAATTTTCTGCTGATAGGGTAGCAAATTTGATTTGCCAAACTGTTTAATCTTGGCTTATCAGTAGATAGATTAAGGTAGAAATTAAGGTTCAAATCATCTCAAAATCTGAACCAAATTTTCCAAAGGGATGACTCAAAACTACTCTAATTTCTGAGTCAAAGAGAAAAGACCTGGTTCTAATTCGCTCAAAACTTGAACCAGAAGAGAAGCAAAGATAGCTCACCAAAAAGGAAAAAATAGAGTTGTAAAGATAAGAGAAGGCCATAATGAGAAATTTTCAGATCTCAAGCCTTCTGTTTTGATTTAAAATTTTCTGCAAATAATAATCTATGTGCAGCTTGTCTTTATGCCATAGATCATAGCAAGTCGAACAGCTCAATCTTGACTTGACTATTTTTTAATTTCTGTTGTAGAATTTAGTGAATGAAAGTTTGTTGGACTGTTTAATCCCAACAGACAGTAGAATAGGTAGAGAAACATCTGAGCTCAACTGTTTATTCTGAGTTCAGGGAGAAATAAGGAGCAGAAATAGATTAGATTTCCTGCTTTCAAAAGAATAAAATGTTGAGAATAGAGTTTGCCAATCCAAGTGCACTCTGATGAAGAAAAAATGTTAGATCAGTAGGATTGGGGTAGGTAGAAGTTGTATTGATGAAATCCATCTTTCTTTCATAAACTGATATTATTTTGTCAAAGAAAATCAAGAGCAAGCAATAGGTCAAGCACCAGTCAGCATCCCAGAGAAATCAAGTCTGAATTCTTGATGCCTTCAAGAAGGCACCATCCCCAAGTGGAGCCACTGTTAGCCACCTCTATTTTTCAATTATATCAGCTGGTGGCTAAATATTCTTTGCAGCCTTCAAGAAACAAATTCAGGCCTAAAATTGTTGGTACTTGAAGTCTGTTGGTAAGATCATAAACTGCTGGTTGGTTCTTCATACTTCTCCTTCTCTCAGTCTCTGATATTCCATGAAAATCCAAATCAAATATCGTTGCGTCCTCCTCCTTTTTCCCTTCCGCTACTTCCATCTTACCTTCATTTCTTCAGTTTCCTTTCATCCTTAAAAACCCCACTAAACCTTATGCTATTCCTTCTCCCCTCATTGATCTAATTTCCTAAGGTTAAAAACCCACTTTTTAGCCTATCGGAACCTTTTTCCTTTTTCAAAAATCATTGAAAATCATGTAAAATACGCCTATTTTCTATGCGCTGGTTTTCAGCCCCTCAGACTAAGCCCCTTGCTATCTCTCCCCCCACATGCCCGAGCGCCGCGACCGGCCGCTCAAGTCCAGAGGCACTAAACCGAAGCATGGTCCCCATTCCGCCCCTTTTTCCCTTTGAAACCTTCAAAAACCCATCTTTTATACGGTTTGAGTATGAAATATGACACCACGTGTTTTTATTACCCCGAGCCTTTTTAGCCGTCGATCTGCTCCCCAGATCCGACGGAGCAGAGTACTTCACGCCTAGTCGGCCCCCCTTCCCCCGCGCTCATTCTCAAAACCATGGTGTATATCCCGCACCACCTTTCATCGAATGGCGGTTTTGTCCCGTCGGCCAGCGATTCCACACGCTGGCCGACGCGTGTCCTCCACCTCATTCCCAAAACCGCCATCCTTCCACTTTTCCCGCGCGTTATCTGTCGTCGCATCACCCTGCAGTGGGATTAATCTCTACCGTCGGATCCGGGCCTTCCCATCCGACGGTTGCTAATCGCCTTTTCTGCTCGACTTTTAACGGATTTCCCCGCCTATTGAATCTTCCCCCGGCGCAGCCAAAAGTCAATCTTCTCATTCGTCCTCCTGATTCCACTGTACAAAATCCCTTTTTCCCCGCTGACTTGTCAAAGCGCCCCCGACCGTTGATCGCAGTACGATCAACGGCTCCGATTGCTCCATTTTCCGCACGCCCTTCGATGCAGATTGTCCATATAACGCAGGATTTTCTCATTTTTCTTGTATTTTGTAGGTTTTAAGGTTCTTTCGTCGTGTTTTAATGAAAATCTGAAGAATGAGGGTGATGAATCCCATCCTTCTGATTAATCCAGAGAATCGACCGCAGCGTGAAGAACAAAGATGTCAACAAGGTTTCATGAGCCTTGGTTGCTACGCGTCCCTGAAAAGCCTGAAGAATGCCATTAAACATCAACGCAGAAAAGAGTATCGGATTTTGAAGACAGAAGGAACCAGAGCAGCAGTTTTATGAATAGATTGGCGGGGATTACGGCTAAGACGGTTATCAAAAGCCTAATCCCCGACTCGGAACACCGATTAAGCAAAAACCTAAAAGTGTTCATCAGACATATTGCCTCCACCGCCATACGTTGAGGCAAATTGATTCCTCAACCACCGCAGTGCCACCTATTGCCTCAGAATGCTCAATCAGAGGATGAATTTATTGAACAAGATCAGATATTATGCCTCGGAACAACCAAAGAAGTTATTTCTGCACCAGATTTAATGACAGAATGTTTGCAGAGTAACCCTAATAGTACGCAGAGCCTCAAATGTCAACAAAAGCTCCTTCCGAGCTTACTTCATAAGCACAAGCGCATAAATGCAGTAGAACACCTGTATAAATTCTTCATCGAGCCTCCCAGGCCAGGAAGACATTAATTCTGCATTAATTGTATTTGAGATCTTTTATTAGATCTCACCTCCTCATCCTTCTATAAATACTCCAGAAGAAGATGAGTGAGGGGTTGGATTAGTTGGTTGTCAATGTAATTGCTGAAGTGTTGTAGCTGTTTCTGAGCGGAAAACTCTTGACTGTAAATAGTGGTTTCATAGGCTCTTGGAGCTCTGCTTGTGA
This sequence comes from Pinus albicaulis, assembly GCA_034641835.2. Classification (NCBI taxonomy): domain Eukaryota; kingdom Viridiplantae; phylum Streptophyta; class Pinopsida; order Pinales; family Pinaceae; genus Pinus; species Pinus albicaulis. The sequence continues at coordinate 1,344,507,481 of CM076572.1, forward strand.
CAGATAGGTTAGATTGTGAATAGAGATGGATTAAAACATTGGATTTGAAGATTGTAACCAGTTTGAAGCAATCAATACAAGCTGATTTATGGGATCCTGGTCTATGCTGATGGTGATGTTATTCTCACTGTAACTTGTCATTTTATTTCAGTTTTCAATTTGTTTCATTTTCCACTATAAAGATCAGTTTAAACAGTGTTAGGGCTTGTTGTATATCAGTAACCTTCTCTGGCTGAGAAATCTTTATTTCACTGTTTTCTTCTAATTGTGTTATTTAGAAATGATTTAATTCAGTCTAAGCACAGAGATGCTGGCGTTCCCTCATCTTTTCGTCACTGCTGAATGTTATTTTTAAATGTTACTTTCATGTATGTTGTGTAAGGAATGAATTGAGGAAATCAAAGGTTATCCCTGATTCCCTTTCTTGTTTGCTCAGCTATTTGTCTGTTTCCCTTAGGATGTGTCAAAAGCTAACTAGTTTCAAAGTACTTATCAGATCTCAGGCCATTCTGTGTTATCTTGGTGATTGTCTTGGAAGTAACTAAGTAAAGAAGAACTAGGAGAGGATCAGGGTGAGTCCCAGCCCACTAGCTTCAGCTCCAAAGTTTGCCTTCAAGTTTCCCTTTATTTTTAATCTGTGTTCTATTAGAAGTGTATCAAAGGCTGGATAGTTTCAAAGTACTTACCAAATCCTAGTTTGCTTCTATGTTTTTCTTAAGTGCCTGGTCAAAGGCTGGCTAGTTTCAAAGTACTTACCAGATCTTGGGCTGCTCTTTGTTCTGCATCTGTTATTTCCCCTTTCTTATTGTACCAGCCCATTCCATAAATCAAACTTTAAAGAGATCCTTAGGCATAGATGACTTGCCCCATAGATTCCTCTTGAACCTGAACGTTTCAATTAAATTCTCTTATGACTCCATAGCCCAATGGATTGAAAACTTGCCATCATCTTTTTTTAGAATCAAAGCTTATTCTGTTTGCTTGCAACTTCTCACCTTTGAACCTATTTGCATATAGATCTTTCCGCCTCAGACAGCAACTATGTTCAACCATCTGAGAAAACCAAAAAAAACCCTTGGCCTTCATAACTAGCCTAATATCATCACCCCAAACTTCAAAGACAATATCCATCTTTTTACATATTGGAGAGATCCCTCTCCAGATTCAGGAGGGCTAGATCCTAGAATCCCAAAGTTGGTTGAAATGATGTTAACTCTGTGATCGGACTTTGCCAATCTTGCTTGTTACAGAGACCTAACAGTGGTGAAAGGCTATCTCCTAGAGGGAAACGGAGTGAACCTTAGAGGAAAACCCAAAAAAATCTAAATGAGGTGATTTGGATGGATAATAAGCCAATCTGAAGTGGATCTGAAGGTGAGGTATCAAATCTAAAATATGGCTGAAGACTCTGAAATTTCAGACAACCTGCAACAGCAAAAACTCTTCCACAAGAAGTGGAGGGTACTGAAGCCCTAGGGGGATATGTTCCCACTTATTTGAGCAAAAAAGAACAATTACAGGTCCAAAACAGGTAGAGACGGAGTTCAGACAACCCTGAACAGAGACTCAGACAAACCTATAAAAATTTCAGAAAAAATCTCGCAAAAAGTCTTGGCCGCAGTTTTTGACCTGTTTTCAATAAAGGTCGCAGTTTTTGGGCTGACATGTGCGTTCTGAGGGTCCAGGTCATAGGCTTGGGGCCAAAAAGTGCGACCTCCACTTCCGGCACTCTCGGTGGCAAATTTCAGAAAAAATTGTCATCTCAGTTGCAGCTGATGTCTGTCACCTGTGCAATAGGTCCGAAAACACACGGAAGTTAGAATTTTTATCATTTTAGGATTTTATAGGTTAAAAACAACATCAAGAAAAGAAAAAACAAGAGTTTGAAGATAAATCCTAGGGTTTGAAGTAGCTGGATATGCAAGGATCAGAAAAATGACAGAGGTCGTAATCGTAAACCTGTCTGGAGTCGCCAGTTGTTAATATGAATCTTAATTCAAAGCGTATGAAAAAAGACCAATTTAGCTGTGCATAACAAACAACCCTAATAGAAAGTATGGCACCAATATCCTCAGATCTGTAGTTAGGTGATCAAGATAAATGTTGCAAAAATCTAGATCTATGCATTAGAAGACATTAAGCAGTAGAAAAAACAAGATTTACTCCATGCATCCAATAGACAAGACAAGAATTTGTTGAATGAATTTTGTATTAATGGCACCTGGGAGGAAAACACAGAAGGGTGTTACCATTTCTCCTCAATGGGATGAGTTCTTGTAATTCGTCAGCACTTCAGATCTAAAACTCCTCTCTCTTGATGGTGTAGAAAACCTAGACAAAAATGGTAGTAAAATATGACAATGATGGTGGATCAATAGTCAGACCAAAAGTATAGATCCAGAGTGATCTTTAGGCAACAAAAGGTGGTAAATAAATGGGAAAACCTTTCTATTTATAACAAAAGATTGAGTTAGTCTAGATATTAGTGCATAATTAAAATATTATTAACCAAATCAAGATCCAACTTTTATGGAATATTTTATTATATTTATTGGAGGGAAAAGGAATTTGACTTGGGTGAAATGCATTTATTTGTAAATAATAAATAAGCAAATGATTTATTTATCATTTTAAGGATGTGGTTGAGTAATAATCAAATAAATAATTATTTATTTAATTATTTAAGGGTGATTTAGTCATATTTAACAAAGAATATTATTTAAATAAGGTTTAAATAATTATTCTTAGAAAATAATAAGATAAATAATGATTTATCTAATTAATTTCCTTGTTTGGTTAAATATAATAAGATATTAATTAAACTATTGCTTAACTAATTATTCCTTGAGGAACATCACAAAAATGTAGATTTATTTAATATTTCCTCATGGGGTTTCCTATTTAGACCATAAACAACTTAATAAAGGTGGTTTACTAAGTTATTTTCATTGTGAAAGAAATTTTACTAGGGGTAAAATTGGTCTTACATGGTGTACTTGGTTCCATCTGATGATAATAGGTTAGATGACGAAAAAATGGTGTAACAACGACAATGGCACGAAATTGCTAAATTCACTAAAATAATATATGTCTACTTACATATAAGATCACATACATGAATGGAGACGTAGAAGACGTTTAGTGAGAGATTCTATCCCAGATCAAATATTGGCAGAATAGTTTACAAAATCATTGCTACCAAAAATCAATGAAGATGTAGCCAAAGGAGGAGTTATTATGGAAAAACATGTTATTGCACAGGCTCATTATCTTAACTTGGTATATACACATTCAGGTACTTTGTATGAAAAAATTCCCAATTTACCACGTCCTGGTCAGATAACAGCAACTCCTTCAGGGTCTCATGTCGCTGATGGTGTAATCAGTTCAGTTAGTACTACTAAGAGTAAGAAGAAATCTTCCAAGATTACTTCTCCTATAATAACTTTACCCGATTCACCAAAAGGAGATTCTTCCCTAGAACCTTCTGTTGATATTCACATTGTAGATATGTCCACAACTAAGTCTAAATCTAGAAATAAAAATAAAGGGAAGAATAAAAGTAAGCAGACTTCATCTACAAAGGAAAAACTGAGAAAAATGAGTCGACTGATCATAAACAAAAACCTTGTTATCCTTGTCTTAATTGTGACGAGGATCATTTCACTAAAGAATGTCCGCATAGGTATGTGGTTTCTAAGTTTGTAAAAGGTTCATCTACACCCACTATCTTGAAGGATCCTTTTCCTGTTCAAGATAGAAAAGTGATTGGCTCTTTTTCTAATACATCAGCAGATATTTTGATGATTTCTCAAGTAATGGTTGCGACTCAATCACAAGTCTATGGCAGTAAGAATCATGTTACAGGTAAAGAAGTAGAAAATTCTAATTCAGTACCAGCTACATCTCCTCCAGTTTCTGATCCACTTCATATCGAGAAACATAATCTTGATTTAGTGATTAAACTACCTACTAAAGGTGTACTTCGGAAATCAGCTTTCAATCCACATGCGAGAGCTACTCAGAATTACAACATTGTTGAGGATTTAGCAATATCTCCTTCAGCAATGTTGGCCTTAGAAGTGCTGCAATCATGTATGGCATAAAGGAAATTACTTTTATCAACTATTGGAGCTGTATATCTTCCAGATTCGAACCTCATGGTTTTTGATTTAGAAAATTTTACAATGCGACTCCCTCATCAAATGGCTTTTCAAATCCCAGTACTAGTCAAAAACAGGCATTGCTTTCGTACTGTAATTGATGAAGGAGCATCTACATTTATTATGTCGTTAAACTGTTGGAAATCACTTGGTTCTATAACACTTAACCAATCTCCGACAATTCTCAAAGCTTTTGATGGAAGAGGATTCCACCCATATGGAATTTTGCAGGATCTATCTATAGAGGTCGAATGTAAAACAATTAATTTAGATGTGGAAGTTGTTGATGCCCCTCTAGATTACAACCTTCTTTTGGGTCGAAGTTGATCTTATGCTATGACTACTGTCGTGTCGTCTGTCTTTAAATTAATCATGTTTCCTCATCAAGGAAAGATTGTGAAAATTGATTAGCTCTCATATTATTCGTCTGACCTAGCTTATATGGATAGTATTCAGCACGTTGGAAAATTGACTATCCCTTATGAGGATGTTGGTGTAGGTTTAATCAAAGATTCTGCCTTAATGCGAACTTTTTCCATGCCTCCACCTAACATACCGCATACTATTGCTAATATAAATATGATTACATCAAGCACTATTCCATTTGATGATCCTTGGATAGTGCCTTTAGAGTTAGAGCTAGATTCTTTCACTGGCGCGATGCCTTTGAGTCTTTTTGAGATAGCATATCAAGCAGTACAGTCATTTTCCAATTCTTCATCAACCGATTCTGATCTAATTAATGTGATCAATGAAGAATCATTTTCACCATCAAGCTCAGTTATAACATCAATTCCCGATCCTTTTCAACAAGTTTTTCATACTGATGAAAGTATTCAGGAATTCTTGTCCATAGTCGAATTACCATGGGATGATCTCCATCATAAGTCATCATTTTTACCTCAAATTGATAGATTTGAAAATAATTTTTCATCTATTTTTCCAGTTGACTATGTCAATGAACCCAGATTCCAATATCGATTATAAATTTGGATTCTAAAATTAATTTGGGAAATATTTCTTCGAAAATTGCCATTGACATATCAAGTAAACCGGGAATTATTGAAAACATTCATATAGGTTCTTCTTGTATGTCAGATGAAATTACTACATATAAAGCCCTATTTCAAGAATTTCGTGACATATTTTCTTGGTCTTATGAATAAATGCCAGGAATTGATCCCAACATTGTCATTCATGAAATAAAGACTTACCTGGATGCTAAACTCGTCAGGTAGATATTACGTTTGATACATCCACGAAAAAATACTGCTATTAATTATACATTTCCTTTAACTGATTGGGTATCTAATATCATTCTTGTTACTAAAAAACAAGGAACCATACGAGTATGTGTCGACTATAGGGATATTAACAAATATTGTCCAAAATATAATTATCCAACTCCCTATATCGATCAAATCATCGATGATTGTGCCGGAAATCAAATGTATTCATTTATGGATGGATTTTCTGGGTACAATCAATTAAACATACTCCCTACTGATCAACCAAAAACAACATTCATTTGTCCTTGGGGAACTTTTTCTTATTGTAAGCTTCCTTTTGGATTAAAGAATTTTGGTGCAACTTTTCAAAGGGAAATGTCTTACACTGTTCATGACATTAAACACATTGTGCAGCCTTATCTCGATGATTTACTTGCTCATTTGTTGCACAGAGGAGATCATCCTACCCATTTAAGAGAAATTTTTATGAGATGTAGGAATTATAAGATTCGATTAAATCCCCAAAAATGTGCTTTTTGTGTACAATCTGGTAGATTGTTGGGATTTGTTGTTTACAAAGCAGGTATTCGTGTTGAACCATCGAAGGTTGATGCTATTTTTAATTTACCTCTTCCTTCCACACTTCGCCAACTCCAAATTTTGCAAGGGAAAGCAAACTTTTTACATAGATTTATCCAGAACTATGTTGAGTTAACGAAAGGTTTTACCAGCCTGTTGAAATAGAATATTCCTTTTATTTGGGATGAGATCACTTATCGATCTTTTGATGCTTGGAAACACATGTTGACCCATGCACCATTATTGCATCCACCAAATTACAACAAGGATTAATTTTTATACCTGGAAGCCTCTGATTCCACCATCAGAATGGTATTAGTTCAGGAGGATGAATTCCACAATGAACATGTGATTTACTATCTTAGTCAAAATCTCAATCCAACTGAAATTAAATATTCGCATGTGGATAAATTGTCTTTGGCAGCAGTTCAAGCTGTCCAACGATTCCGTCATTACATATTATTGTAAAAAACAACTTTGATATCTAATTGCAACCTGATGATGTACATTTTGACTAAACAATTACTCGGGGGAAAATAATCTAAATGGATTGTTATCCTTCAAGAGTTTGATTTAGAATTTGAAAAATCCAAATCAAAGAAATCACTGGTGTTCGCTGTATTTATGTGTGACTTCCCAAATAATGAGATAGAAATTGTGGTAGAGCATCTGATTGCTGATGAATCTATGTTTCTTATCAGTACCTTATATCCATGGTATGGAGATATCATCATTCATCTCCAAACCCAAAAATTTCAGCCCGAACTCTCACGTTCAAATCGACGAAAGATCCGTTACCAATCTCAATAATACAATATTGTTCGAGACGCACTTTATTGTCGTGGTGCGGATTCTATATTTTGACAATGTTTGACTCATAAAGAGGCTGAAAAAGTTTTTAATGACTGCCACTCTGGAGCGTGTGGTGGTCAAATGTCTGGGTATGCCACAACCCAAAAGATATTGCGCGCTGGCTATTTTTGGCCCTCATTATTCAAAGATTTCATTCTTGTGGTCCGAAAATGCCACAACTATCATATTTTTTATCGAAATATGTGTGCACCACCAGCTCCTCTTCACCACATAATTGCTGTAGGTCCTTTTGCAAAATGGGGCATTGATTTCATTACATGTAACCCTCACTCGGTCGGCGAGCACGGGTATATTATTCTCGCAGTAGATTATTTTACAAAATGGGCCGAGGCGATGCCTACATTTGCGGCCGAAGGAAAAACTGCAGCTACGTTTGTATTCAATCATGTAATTTCTCGTTTCGGTGTACCCCAAGCTATTATTACTGACCATGGGAGTAATTTTCGAAATATTATGATGACCAAACTTTCTGATCAACTTGGCCTACACCATGATAGCTCTACTCCATATTACCTATAGGCTAACGATCAGGTTGTTGCCATTAATAAATTTTTAACCACCATGATCAAAACGATAATCAGAATTCATAAATAAAATTGGAATACCATGCATTTTTTAGCCCTATGGGCATATCGAACCTCAGCAAAAACTACAGCAGGGTTCACTACTTTTCAACTGGTTTACGGTTTAGAAGTTGTGTTACCTATTGAATACAAAATATCGTCACTCCAATTAGCCATAGAGTTACTACCAGCTACCTCTGAAGAGGAAAAACAATTTTTTTAATTAGCACAATTAGATGAGACTTGGCGCACCACTTCATTAGTAGCCGAAGCTCATAACAAACGCATTAAAGCTCAATACGACTGAAGTGTTACACCTCGTGATTTTTCAGAAGGTGACCTAATCTTGGTATATGATAAAGCTAACGATAAACTAGGAGCTGGGAAACTCAAACCAATGTGGCATGGTCTTTACATTGTCAAGCGAGTGCTTGCAAAAGGGGCTTATGAATTGACTGATTATGATGGGGTCTCTTTAGATAAACCTAGAAATGGAATTTATCTGAAGATATATTATGCTTAATTTTTGTTTGAAGATCTCACCTGTATATTAGTTATTTTTCTAGTTAGCTCTTTAGATTAGATGAGTGTGTCTATTTTAAGTTTGTTTTTACTACTATCATTGCTTATCTTGGTTACTCTTGATATTGCGGATGTCGACGTCCCTTCAAGCATACATTGGTTTTGCTGATGGTCCTTGTAGTAGTACATGAAATATTTCTTCCACAACATGGGTTATCTATTCACCCACTGATGAGTTAGTTTCTATGCATGGGGTAAGCCTTGGTCAAACAACGAATAATGTTGCAGAATATAGCGCAGTGATTGAGTTATTATCTAATGCCATTTCATTTTGCATTCGACATTTGATCGTTAGGCTAGATTCATAACTCATTGTATTGCATTTAAATAGAGTATATGCAATTAAAAACCCAGTGTTACTGAGATTATTTTTGAAGGTTCGTCTCTTGGAAAGGCAATTTTATTACATCGAATACCAACACATTCCAAGAAATTTAAATACATTGGCTAACGCATTAGCTAATAATGTTATAAATAGACATTTGCAACATTAAAATAGTAAACCAAAAACAAAATTTGATGTGTGTTGTAAAAAATATCCAGCGAAAGTAGTAATATCATAAATCGGAGTTTGTGTTTTCAAAAAATATTACATCGTCTATGACCATAGGTTTAAAACACCTTATGATCTGGAAAATAGTGATACAAAAAACAAAAATACAATAGTCTGCGATGATCATCCACTAGCCATGGTGATGATCATGATATTAAACTATTGCTCGTGCCACCCTACGCAGGTATCTCTTAAACTGGAAAGGAACACCAGCAACGTGTTTCTGGAGACGAAGAAAAATATCATCTGTCGATGTCTTTGGGATATCTCTAGTCAACCTTTATAGGTTGTGCTCTAAGTCAGTAAAAATTTATGTTGCCTCATTTTGTGGCTGTGCAACAAGCTTTGTTGGCTTCCTTTCGAAGCGGCAGAGAGTGGCTGGCCTTCGTGGACCAACATCTGCATTTACATTTTTTTATCAGTATTGGACGATCGGAAAACAAAATAAAAATTATAGTTAGAACACATCAAAATAATTCATTTACCTGATTCATCCCATTGTGTCCCTGAAGGTAAGGACATCTCGGGATCATTACAGAAATCTATGCCTACATATGGGAAATCCTCAATAGAAAAGATTTGGTTTTGTAACCAATGAAATATGCTGAAGTGAATCGAACTACCGTACAACCATTGCCACCATGGCAGGACATCAGTGCAACCTAGTGTACCATGTGAGGCTCTCTAGGGTCACCATAATCAACAGAAATCAGCTAAGGGACGAGAGATGGAATCCTCTCGAAAGAAAAACATACTAAGATAGCACCATACCCAAAGTTTTTTAACTTTGCGTTCTTTGCTCTGGTCAGTTGACCCTTCATATTGGTCAACACCCCTTCACACCAATTGAAGATAGTGCCTTTGTAGCAATCGACTGTTGTCTACATTTGTGACTTGGTATCCACATGTGGAGTTGCGATCCCACATAATATGGTCACAGTGAATGCAATGACTTTCAGATCAAGACGTATGATATTTTTTATATCTATACAGTTGTCTTTGGGATCAGCTTTTTCATTGCAAAACTCTTGTTTATAGCTAGTGATAGATAAGCCACCTTGTCTAGCTCAAAACAAAAATATATGTTCACCTCTTTTGGATAAACCAGTGAGGAAGTAAATGTCTTCAAGCTCAATTTGTAGCTTGTGATCACCAATGATAAAACATTGTTCTTGGATGTCCCATTTATTTACCAGCTAGTTCATTAGCTCTACCTATGCCCTCATGCCCTGAATTGCCCAGAATTTGTACAATCCACAATTTCTCAACACACACATTATGGCTAGATTATTCATGGCCATATCGTCTATCTCTTCGTGCTCGCGTTCTCTCCACTCCAACATTGTGCAATGATCTACAAATGGATGCATTTTAAGGTTATAAGCCTTTAGAGTGAAAATTTTCGACCATTTTTTAGAGATTTTAATAAATTTCATTTTCTCACGATTCCTCCACATTTTTTATACAGGGACAGTGTGGACCCCCACACACACCCTTCATAAAAACTGTGGTTGCCCGATAATTTTCCTTTAGGAAAATTATTGAGGTTCGTAGGTAACCAATGGATGACCTGCAAACCCCCAAGGGAGAAATTTTGACCCTTTTTTCCCCTCAAAAATGATTTTAAAAACCAAAAAGGAGAATTCAAATGGATGAAAATGAAGAGAAGAGTGTTGTGGATTACCTGGATTTGACGGTTTTCGATTTGAACGGTTGGTTCTCTCGTTATCACTTCCAGAATATTTTTTGCTTGTATTCAACTCTGAATACAAAAGGTGAAAATGACTTTGTTGAAATACTTTTTATAATATTTTTTGAATGAATAAAATATTATTTTATTGATTTTCCACTTTAAAAAATTATTTTCCAAAAAGTTTTTACTTATTGGAAACATATATGTTTAATTTTTCGAGTTTATGTGCAGAAAACATGTTTATTAGGTGAAATGGATTATTTTGATGATGAGTACACTTTTATCACTTTTTCAAGCTCTTGAAAATTATGAAAAATTGAAACTTTGTAGTTCTCTTTTAAGCCCTTTTTAGACTCTCAAAATATGAAAATATTACGGAGTACTTGACTATTCGAACTCGTTAAAGGAAATGAACAGTCGTCTTTTCAGTATAATTTTACCCCTTTTCTAGACTGAAATGGACTATTTACGAGAAAGGTATACGTTGAGTAATCATGGTCAATAGAGTTCTATCCTACATTATTTTATTCTTTTTTAGGCTTGAGAGACTAAATTTATGAAAAAGTACACCTATGGAGTTTTCTTAAGTTTTTCTTCTGACTCCCTAAAACTGAAAAATACCGAGTTTCACCTATACTGGACTCGTTAAAACTTAAAAGTAAAGGACCTGTAAATTATTCACAGGAATGAACCACTCATTCTTAGGGTTCGATTTTAATACTAAGTTGGACTCATCTGAAGGATGAGCTTATACAAACAAGAAAATGTTATCCTACTCAAGCTTGTAAAAAATAAAGAGGTACTTTCCAGAAATGGTGGGGGAAAAGAGAGAAAATGAATCCAGTTTTCATACTTTTTTTTTGAAAGCATTATACCACTCTTGAGCACGACATTTTTGTCACACTCATACCTGGGTTGGGAAAATACTTTGTCTAAAATTTAATCAAACCACATTGAAAGTCTTCAGCTGGTTTCCGGGTATTAGCTTTAGGTCAATTGTTACCAAACCATCTGCAGTGTCATTATTTGTTCAAGAGACAGTTCAAATAAACCATTCATTGCAAACATTTTTCTTCATTCACGTTGACCATCCCTAAGTCAGTACTTGCAAATATTTCTTCAAAACTTGATCTAATGGTTTCGCGTCGTGGGCTTTCCTACGATAGGTCACTTTATATCGACAACATCTCATCATCTAGAAAGTTGATCTAGAATCCTATTAGTACCTTGGGATCTACATGTCCTAATGGCATGTTTCTCGCCTTCGACGATAGGTTACATCATTAACCTTTGATCTAATGATTCTGTGAAATGTTTGATCTCAAATCACATATTCACATTTCATATATTGTACTAAGTACTTTGAGAGCCATTGTCATTATTGGTGGGTTCTATCACAATTTTTAACAGTTCACATCATTGACTAGTAATCAAGTGGTTTCTACCATGTTCGACTTCGACACAATCAATCGTATGGATAGGATCATACTAGTTCGAGAAGCAGAAATCAAGACCCTGGATCTAGTTTCCACCATCTTGGCTGCGAGGAGTTTTATTATTCATCATACAGTAGACTACTTATAAAATATGGATGCATCCATGTTGTGTCTACTATTAATGTAATTCTAAAAATCATTTATGTACCAGAACATGTAGTTAGTTTTGATCAGAGTATGGGAATGTCTACCTCAACGATGATATATATATATATATATATATATATATATATATATATATATATATATATATATATATGTTTGCATTGAATTTTTTTTACAGGTTTCAACCGATACACCGATAGTCCAATCCTTGGTATGATAAGGCACTTCACTCTTCAGAATTACTTTAGACTTCGCACTTTAGGGGCAATATGTTACATTGAAATTTGTCACCATAAAATTTAGTTGTCTATATGGGTTCATCAATACCTATTTATTGCTCCCATAGAGGTCAAAAATCATAAGGTTCCTAAACCAAGTCTTGGAATTGGAGAACAACTCATTAAAACCTAAAAAAACCTAACTCTGCACTTTTCCTAGTCATTGCATGTGGTACCACGGTTTATTGCTCTAAAACCCGCGGCACATCCTGCACATTTTGTTCGTTAAAACTGTGGACCCTCGTAAAAGGTAAAATAAAAAGAAAAGTAAGTTCTAGAAGCCCAGCTGATCGAATATTCTCACTGCTGGAGGCTTATAAAAGCGTTATCTGGTCGAGATTCACCCCTTCCATTCATGAACCTCTATCCCTTCATTAATGGAGCTATCCCTTGGTTTTTGGAACCAAAATACCTTTATGAAAGGACTTTATCGCTTCCTTATTGGAACTGAAACTACTTCCCTTCTGCTATAAATTGAGATCATGTTTCAGTCTCAAGGGTACTTAGAACTTAGTGGTTTTGAGGTGAATTGCTGAAGACATTATACTCTCCACATTTGGCATCATTGACATGAGAAATATTACATACTCATGATCATAGTTTCATGCTAATTTAGAGAGTTGGAATCTTGTCAAACTAAGGGAAACGGATGTTCGGGACCCCAGAAGAACCTGTACAAACATCAAGGCATCAAGGTTGTAAGGTTACTTCTTATCATTCAAAGTTAATACAAATGGATTCTATTTTCTCATTAAGTTGTTCATGTATCTCTTTGAATAATTTAATTCTTGGATTCCTTGATCAATGAGATAGATTATTGTTTCTGAATTATTATATCTTGCATATGCTTTTTATCCCTTTTGTTTGTCTTTGATCACAGGTCTTACGTGTTGGATCGATATATCTTGGAGCGATTGGATTGAAGATCAAAATAAGCGTTGGACTTCAGGTAGGAGCATCTTTCCATATGTATTTAATTAATAATTCTTTAACATAATGATCTAGATAAAATGGTTTGTATTTGTCTGTTTGTTTCTAGATATCCTTAGGATACTAGGGAGATCATTCTTGTCCTCAAGAAGGATTTTGTCTGTCTAACAATATGGAAATGGAGAAATTGTTCCAACTAGAGGAGTCCTTGTATCCTTGCAAGAAGTTTGAAAGACTCTAACATGTGGAGACCAGGACACAACCTAGGAGCAGCATGTGTAAGTATTGATAAACAGTAGGACTAAGCATTAGAGGAATTTTTTTTGCGGAATTGACTATAGTTTTGATGACATACACCATGATGGATCAATTCTTTGTGTTCAGGAATCTTGACAACAATATGATATTGGGTGTGTAGTGGTTGATTACATAGGAGAATATCACCACAAACTGGGAGACTTTGTGTATGTAAGGAGAAGATAAGAAGGATGGAAAACATCAGGTGATTATGAGCATACACAACTATCCATTCCAGGAGGTCTCTACACTTCAGAAGGAGGATGATTTGCATAGTGGAAGTAGGGAAAAATAATTCCACTCACATATACAATATACACTAGACCTTGATGTTTCATTACATGTAGGCATTCCACCAGGAAGGCCCTCTAACTGGGAGATGATCAAAGAGTTCTCACAACAAGATACATAATTCATGGATTTGGCTGAGGAATGAGCCTTAGGAGAAGCTAGCACAGTGCAGAGCCTTTGATTCGCTCAAGGAAGGGATGAGAAATTTTCTGCATTGCCATCTCTCACCTAGTTAATTGTGCTGGAAGATGGTGATTCTGGAGTAGATGATGGCACAAGCATGGTGTAAGGGGGATACTCCATATCCTTGGAGAATCAGAAGATACTTCCACACACTAAGGAGTCTTCTATATATGACAAAGGGTTATTGGCACTCTTTTATGCATCAACCAAACTCAAGAAATTTTGGATGGGTAATGGCTTCCAAGAGAAGGTTGACCCCCATAAACTTCAGTCTTCTCTTGGGAAAAAATAGATGCAAGGGAGGAAAAAAAAGTGGAGTAATAGTACTCCAGCATGTGGCTTTGGAATTGAGCATGTAAAAGAAGGGAGCTATGAGGTGACAGGTGCCCCATTACAGAAATCGGCAGCGCTATCATTGAGGAGTATAGATCCATATTGGAAGTCACATCTATTGGTGGAGTATTCCATGAACCTCTTCACATGTAAGGTTCTTGATGGGAAAGTGACAGATGGGATCAAATCTATTTCGAGGATCAAATCTTCTTGTCTAGAGACTCCAAGCCCAAGGAGAATATTATACATGCAACACATGATGCACTCTTTTCCGGACACACAAATTTCATTGGGACTTATCAGACCATCATGGAGATATTCTCATGGGAGGGTATCAAAAATGATGTGCTCCAGCATATCAGGAGGTATGTAGCTTGCTTGATGAATGAGGAGGAAAATAACCACCTTGCAAGGTTTTTACAACCACTTCACCTTTTGATAAAGAGGTGGGAAGGCTTGTTTATGGACCTCTTCACAAGCTTTCCAACAAGATATGGTAAGGATTGTGTTTTTTTTCTTATTGGTAATCTAACCAAGTATCTACATTCCTTTGCCATACATTTTCAGTACATTACTCCACAAGAAGGTAAGCCTCTCTTGGGATTTCATGGTACTCTTGGGACTACAATAATTGATGGGAATGGCCACTTGTTAGAGGGCCTTGGGAAAGAATTTTTTTTCTTGGGTTACACTGAGTTAGCACCTAATGCCATTTACTACTTCCAAGCTTATGAGAAGCTAGTGACAACAAGAAAGTGGTTGGATAGCCACTTTTCATATCCTGTTTTGAGGCAGATATAAGCATAATAGCACTGGTCTCACTTGAGGGACTATTGTCACCATCTGGCATGTCAGATGGCACTCAGTCTATTTTTCCTTTGTAACTCATATCCTAATGATATTATGTTCACTATATGTGGAATGGCTTGGGCCAAAGAGGTTCCTCAAAACAAATAGTGGAACCATGAAAGTCCAGGTGCCTTTTGGCTACTTGAGGACAACATTATTGCAACCCAAGATCAGTAGCATATCCATACATATCATAAATAAAGAGAGATACAGCGTGGGCTAAGTAATTTGGCCTACCATTTTCAGCCATACAACCCCTCTACATTGTAGAACCAGGGGATTGGTGAGTTTTTTTATGAGCTACCCAAGATGATCCATTATGTTTGGATGATAGGATGGGGATTGGAGTTTCTCATTGGGGTTGAGGCCCCCAACATTTTTCATATCTCATGCATCAAGGAGGCCATTGAATAGGATGTATTTCCCCCATGGATCTTCCACTTCTTCATAATGAGAGCCATTTGTTTTATTTACCGAAGGCTAACTTGCATACTTGGGAGGAGAAACTAGGAGGCAGATTGTTTGGAGAACACCTAGTTCAATGGTGGATACTATCATATGAGTAGGATATAGGAGAAGAGATTTTGTAGTATCCATCCTTGTAGTTTCTCAAGGAAAAGAAAAATTTGGGAGGGGACGACTGTAATATTCCAAATTAACTTTCAACTAGTTGGAATATTAATTTTTTCTTTTGTCATTTAGATGGATGAATAAGAGGGTAGGGAGACCCATAAATATCCTTAGTAGGAATAAAACCACTTCTAATATGGATGAGGATCATCATATTAGCTGGATAAAGAACTCTCATGTGTGAATAGGGGCTAAATCATGTGGACAAGGTCATAGTTGACCAAATCAACAACGTTGTCATGGAGGAAGTGGAGCATTGAAGAGGACAGTGTAGTTATGATGGAGGAGTGTATGCATGAGAGTAACAACTTTAATGAGTGAGACCTAGGGTGAGGAAGCTCACCAAGAATATAAGGAAGAGGATGGAAACCATAGAAGGCATTCATAATATTGTTTTTGTATTCGCCTTTTATTACTCTTTTCACGCTTCAACTATTTAGCAGTGTCTGTTGTGTTGTTTAGCACAAGGGTGTTCCCAAGCAGGAATCACACCCTCATTCTCAAGGGACTTCGAGTGGATACTCAGGGGAGGTTTACTGAGCATCATTTCCACATTCCGGCATTAGGCCAAGCTTCATTCATCATCCACAGCACAGTCTCCTTCAGAATTGTGTTGTTTTGCAGGGCAGGAGTAGTGGAGGGTTGATAGACCCAGTTTCTGAGCTTCTTTTCCAGTGAGGGGAACAAACCTTCACCCGAGAGGTTAGCAAGGAATTTCCTTGAGTATTAATCCACCATATGGCATCAGGCCAAGCAACAAGCATCATTCACATCATATTCTACTTCAGAAACAACATTATTTTGCAAGGAAGTTGTAGTGGAGGGTCAAGTACCCAAGTTCTTGACTTTGTTTTCCAGAGAAGGGACCATCCATTAATCGATTGAGCTGATTGGGTACTATTGCATCTGATAGATCATTCTTTCAGCCCCATATCATTAATCATCCACATGGAGTGCATAAGCTAGTCAGGAGGGGTGCAGTAGGCAACCCAAAAAGGGCCGAAAATCGAAACTTAAAATCTAGCCAAACCATTTCTGGGTTTCTCTGGGTTCTCCGAGGAGAATCCATGGTTAAAATCTTGGATCATTCTAAGCACTCCACCAGTATCTCACACATAGCTCTTCTTCATAGTAACAGTAGTTTCCAGCAGCATTGTGGAGCGATAAAAAGGGTCTTTTTAACTCCTAATTACCTTCACATTAATTATCAATCCAGGGACGAATTTTTATTTCAAGAGTGTACTCAGTCTGAGGCGGCTATTTACTCAAGAGTAATGTTTTGCAGTATAGTGCTTAAAATGCAAAAGTAAATGAAAGCTGGAAACAAAATCTAATTGGAACAACAAGAAACTGAAATGTTCTAAACTAAATCATTCACTCAAACAACCATCAATCGAAGATACAGTAGCAATAACTCATTCCTCTGGATATTGATGCAATTGAAATCAAACCGAAACAAGACAATCAATCTAGGAACGAGGAAGCAATAACCAATGTTCTCTACAGTTGAGAGTCCTGCTTTAAAGCAATTAAAAGGAAATCGAAATTGAACTAAAACTGCTATTGAAAGTAAACTAGGAAAACTCTTTAAAAGCACTCTTGCAATGAATCAACAGAAATGAACAGCAAAGCTTCATCTAACAAAATGATTTATTAATGGAAAGGAATAGCAATGCTAAAATACTAGAATTAAACAACAATCTTAAATGGAACCGAACAGCAAAACTAAGTCATTAGAAAGACACAACAACTATAAATGTAATTGAATCAGCAACCTATCAGCATGAACATTAATCACAGTTATTGAAGCAACAGCAATCGTAGTTATAATTGAATAGTAACTTAATTGAAAAACCATTGCAATTATAACTGAGCAGTAATTAAATGAACCATAGTCTTAATTAGATAGCGCAACATTAGATCAGAATTATCAGCAGGACATTTCAAGTTATAATTAATAATTCTATCACTCACGCAATCCAATTATGATTTCAATATAACAAAGCAATTCTGCGAAATGTTCATAAACAAAAGATTACTGAACAAAACAATTTAAAGAAATGAAAAAGAAATCAAACCATCACACGGCAGCAATTGTAAAGATATGATACACAGCAGCAGCAACGTACTCCACCAGAGGCTGGGCCCTTAGCCGCCAGCGGACGTTGCTGGGTTACTTCAGAATGAAAAGAATGAACAGCAACTCCCAAATCATGTATTAATCAGCAAATTGTGGAATCATTACAACAACAAAGGCTTGAGAATTACAGCATGCAACAATCCCTATCCTATCATGAATAATCCACCATCATTCTTCATCATTTTTCCATCATTTTTCATCCCCAAATCATCCTCAAATCATCCCCCTCTCTGATCTCTGTTTTCATTTAAATAGAGAGAGATCAGAGAGCAGTTACAATAGAGATAACTACAACATGATTTCTATTACAAAATTGGATTTTTTCCAACCATTTGATCAACAAGAATAAGGCGAATTTGGCTTTGCAGCTGAGATTTGGAGGACGGCCGCAACAACAAATCTGAGAAAATCATGCTCAAAGAACCCTGCGTTTCTCTCAGTACAAGCCGAATTTGGGCAAACCGTTCTATGCTAAAGTTAATTGGGTCCGTTTTGGACAAAACCCATGTTCCGGATTTTCCAGATTCTGCTTCATTTGCTCGAAATCTCAACCGCAAAACCGTCACTTCTTATTCCAGCGAATTTCTGAGTTGGCACTTTTAATGATCAAATATTCAATCTGGAAATTATCTTAGAGGCTAAAAATGGTGAATAATGTTACAACTGATTTATTAAAACTATAATTGATAAAATCATGCATAATCATCAATTTATTAGAAATAAAGGAGAATAAATAACATTCATTCATAAGAGCATAAATCATTATAAAATGGATTTATGTAATAAATTATAATAAATGACATGATGAAGAATAATAGAAATGGGTGGAATAAGCTTTCAAAAGTGATAATAATAATGGTATATTAACGACCCAACATACCCCCATACTCAATATGTTGCATGTCCTCATGCAACCCAAAGACAAAACCCATGTGTTAACCAAGCAATAAAAAAATTTGTTCATCCTAGCTCATGAAATGGATAGGACAAATGAATTCTTCCTTAATTAATGAATATTCAAACTTAACGATTTTGATGAAGGCAGAACAATGAAGTTGCAGCAAAATATGATATAAGTCACAGAAACCTTCATTAACCATTTTCCCAAAAACTACAAACCAACTTTTGTTGAAATGTTGCAAGTAAATTTATAATATATGAATGTCTCTATGATCCAAAAATTAGATCGTTTTGATGCACGGATCATGAGATATCAACAAAATGGCTGTAGGTGAGAGTGCATGATTTCCGAAATTTTATGAACCAATATTTCTTGAAATTGTCTGGGTTTGTATTAATGATACGTTTGCATTTCCCAAAAATCACAAGAATTGAGTTCATAGTTTTAAAATATTATGGAAATCAATTTCTGCACTGAAATTGTATGCCTTAAATGAGAAAGAAAATTGAAAACATCCATCATGCGTAGCAATTCCTCTCCCTCTCTGAAAAATTAGCATGCCCTCATGCGATGCTAGAAAAAAATTGAGGTGGTTGCTACCAGCTGTTGAATTCTATGCTTGATGTAAAACAACATGGAATAAGGGAGGTGTTGAGAAGGAATAAGAATAGCAATGGATGATAAAGAATATGAATGGCATAGTCATAAGAAAGAAATGAATGAAAGCAACACTCCCCCAAACTGAAAGATGATATGCCGCTGAAAAAGGGAAAGTGGTAAAGATGTGGAATGAAGGATGATAAATAATGCTCAAAATGGATTTCAGTAAATTCTCCTAAATTCGTAATAAATCAGAAAATTATGCTATTTTACCTCAAGTTTTACCTCCAAAAAGAAAAATGTGGAATGACATATATGGACTAGCTTTTGTTGAAGCTGATGTAGGCAGAGTTGGTGCTGAAAGTGATACAAAAGGTGGAATCCAGGTAAGCACATCATGTCTGAAGAATTGTTCACGTGCGCGAGCCTCTTCTGTTAAGTGCAATAGTATGCTCATGCTATGAATAGAATTCTGCCCATACTTGTTGTTTTCCTGCAAACAAAGCACTATTTGGCATACAATGTTATTGAATCCATAGTGTAAGCAATAGATAAGATGCATGCAAAAATTTCAATCAGAAAAACTTATGTATACATGCAATACTAATATTTTGGCAAATCAACAAGTGATGGCAGAGTGCAGTAATCATATCGCATGCAATCCCATGATGCATACATTCCCCCCTCCAATTGGAAAAGGAATTCCATGACCATAAAGCATATGAGAGGTGTTGTGCTGATGGCAAGGCAAGGGAATGAACAATATAGCAGTGAATGAAGCAGAGTACACATATCAATGATAGGATAGCGGGAGTTATGGTTATAATGAGAGCAGAGTGTGTAAATATATTTATGAATAAGAGATAGGACGCTTTGAATTGATGATAGGTGATGAAAAAGAGAAAAATAACAACAATATGCCAAAAAGATGCTTTACTGATAGTATGCTAGCTGAAAATGATGCGATTGATCATAAAACAATTTCTCATGCATAAAGGTTCAAAACAGGGAAAAAGTTAAGGAAATAACTTCTCTGATAAAAAGGAAAAAAATAAGAAAAGGGTATTATAATAATAATTGACGATAAGATATAACTTCAATACAGTAAGTAGAGCCGCTGCTGCCAGCAGGCGTCCATAGCCTTGGCAGGGTTGCTTTTTAACCCATATGAGCCAGGATCCTCAATTTATAACTAGAGAGTTACATTGTTGTTCTACAGAAGAGATCAGTGTGCTGGCGTGGTAACCAGATAACCACACTGCCATTCACTGGGATGTAGCAAAAGTGATCAGGCCGGCTCGTGATGAGACCTCCTGTTCCAAGGATAATTGGGCTATCAAATGGATCATAACCCTGGTGTGGTGGCCATAATGGGAATGTCACTTTGTTACAGCCTTATGAACATGGTAGGCTGGCTCGTAATGAGACCCCCTATCCTCCATCTGCGAACAAAATTTTGTTATTATTACACATTTTTATGATAAAAAGAGGGAGGCTCGGTACTCCTTAAGAGCAGGGATGGTGGAAGAAGTTGAACATGTCAATAGAAAAAAAAATATACCCATAATCTCATTTATTACAGACAGAGAAGATTATAATTCAGAAGGGTGGAACCAGCATGGTATTAAGATAATCAATCAACATCATGTTCAATAGAAAACAATGCAGTAAAGTAGTATATAAATAATTGTGTCCCTTTTGAAAATAAGCTATCATCAAGGAGCTATCCTATTAAAGATCATAACGTGAATGATATTAACTTGCTTCAATAGAATCCATAATTCTTGTCCTCATAAAAGTAGTGTAATTCATGCCATGAAAGGGAATCAGTAAAATGTGGTTGAGATGAACTAGGAATAATCCCACAAGAGGAAGGAAGGGTTGCTCCCGAAAATAATCCCAAAGTGTTGATTCTTTTGAAGGAACAGCAAAAACACTCAAAAAGTGGTGTTCCTTGTAGGGAACAACAAAGGAAATGCACACAAAAAAGAAAAAATACACACAAAAAAATGTGAAAATGCAAATGCCGTTCCTTTGGAAAAAGGAACAGCAAAAACTAAAAGTGTCGTTCCTTTAGAAAAGGAACAGCAAAAACACAAGTGTCGTTCCTTTGGAAAAGGAACAGCAAAAACGCAAGTGTCGTTCCTTTGGAAAAGGAACAGCAAAAATGAAAAGTGTCGAAGTGTTGTTCCATTCGAAAAGGAACAGCAAAACGTGAAAGTGCAGAAGTGTTGTTCCATTCGGAAAGGAACAGCAAAATGGACAATCATAAAATGCAAACATGCAAAAAAACAAATTAGCTGTTCACGGCATTGATGCTGAGGATGAGTTACAGTTTGAATGAAGAAACACCTGAAACACAAAATATAAAAAATATCAGAAAAGAAACAACGTTTTATTTAAAAACAATATGTAAATAACTAAATTAAGTTACAACAGCTATGATGTTATGTCAAAAAAATGATCTCTTTGAAAAATGTTTTGGCAGCAGTGATAAGACATGAATATTCAAATTGAAATCAATTCTTCATTTGTTCTATTATGAATCCGTTGGGTAATGAGTTGGATGAAATTCCTTTGTTTTATTAAAATTTGTTTCAAGAATCACTCGTCCATAAATTGACCTTCTTTATTTTTCCAGGACCTGCAAAAAACGAGTATCTACCTGCAATAAAACATTAAATCATGGAGAAAGAGAGGTGCGTGGACTCCCCTAATCCAAGAATTATGCAAAAAACTAACAATTAGTTACTCTGTAGAACAAATCCACGGAGAAAATAACAAAGTAAAATTCATTTGTTACCTACGGGAGAGCAGTGGC
Organism: Pinus albicaulis; assembly: GCA_034641835.2. Taxonomy (NCBI): domain Eukaryota; kingdom Viridiplantae; phylum Streptophyta; class Pinopsida; order Pinales; family Pinaceae; genus Pinus; species Pinus albicaulis. Next base: position 1,344,529,570 of record CM076572.1, read on the forward strand.
CAATCATGCTAACCTACAGTGTTTTAATCACAACTTCTTTGTTTTTCGTCAAAATTGAGTGATTCCAAATCCAAATGAGAGCTAATTCAAAGTTTAATCTTCAATAGCAACATGTTTTAAAAATTCAATGATATGATATGTCAAACATGCTTAGAACAACCTGCATAATAGAGTCATTTTCGATTTTCCAGCTCAGACCAACAGTTGGTATTTCAAGCATAAATTATTCGTTTGATGGCGGATTGAACTGATTCAAATTGGAAATGAAAGTAGATTCATTTATTTATTTCCAATAGAAACAGTTTTTGAAGACAAGAAGAATTGATAGGTTAAATACTGTAAGGAACAACCAAAAAGACATAGTTTTAATGGCGCTGATTTACGATAGATAGTCAGTATTTTGATCATAACTTCCCCATACGATATCAAAAATGAGTGATTCCAATTGCCTTGTAAACTAGATTCATAGGGGAATCTACCATAGTAACAGGTTTTAAAAATTCAAACATTTAGGCCTCCAAAAACTGACTGTCCCAACTTTGTTCCTAAGCTGCCCGCTAGACACCCTGTGAATGTTTTGGTTCTAACTTTTTTTTTTCAAATCCAAATTGAGTGATTCAAATTGGGTTGGAAAGTAGAAATCAAGGACTACTTAGGATAGAAACAGGTTTTAAAAATATTCACTTTTGGCCCCTCAAAACATGACTGTCCCGACTGTTTTTCCAGAAATTTCATCAAGCCCGCATGCCCAAAAAAAATGATATTCAAGCATTTTTTTCAAATTGGTGATAAAAATGAATATGAGTGTTTGTAGAACTATTATTTCCATTATAAGTCATCTACATACACAAATGAATTAAAAAAAAAAAAATTATCACCAATGTTGATTTGATAGCGTGTTGCAACAAACAAACAACTATTTTTACAAAAAAAAACAAAATGCATTTATTTATGTTCTTATTTTATTTTATTTTATTTTTTCACTAACCTACTTTGATTGAAATATGAATATGACTATGTATAGGAGTACTTCCAATGGAACCATTTTCGAAATAAGGCTTCAAATATGTACATACCCAAATTTGAAAAATGCATGTTGATAAAATTAGGGTATGAGAAGCCAACTTCCCTTGAAAAGATGTTGTCAAAAATTGTTGAAGTATAGAGTGATGCTGCAAACAAGTGATGGAATGAAACCAATCTTCAATATATCCTTTACTTTCTTGATTTCCCATAGCCATCATATCATGAAGTTTTTGAGCTTTTAAAATGACTTGTTGATGCATACTAAAAGAAACCTCATTTTCTTCCATAGCTTCTACAATTTTTGAATTTGAAACATTCTGAATCTCATTGTAAATTTTCTCCATTGGTGCATGTGAGATAGAATGGGTGGGAAGTATGGGTAAATTTTGCAGTTCAACATTGTAAGCATGTTGTACTGGTTTTTTGTGGTGAGGGTGTGGAATTAGTTGAGCAGGAAATTGTGTATGGAATGGAGCATTGTGATGATGTGGTTGGTTGGGTTGAGTGGATAAATTTGATATGCCAGCAGGATGTTGTGAAAGAGCTGGTGGAGAATATGGAGAATGTGCTTGTGCTACAAGATGAGGGAGAGTAATCATGCAATCATAAGGTGAACCATGCCAAACTTGTAGATAAGATTGGTGGTTATATTGAAATTGACATGGCTGCCCTAGAACATGAGTATTCCATAATGGATTATGCAAGTAAGAGAATGGAGAAGAAGTGTTTTGAACCATACCTGTAGGCCATGATTTCCATGGTTTTGACCTTGTTACAGCTTCCTCACCTCTTTGATATGATACTTCCATCCTAGATAAGGAAGAGTAACCATCTATGGGCTGCTCCTTTCGGTCATGAGGGAAAAACACTTCATCAAATTCTTCATTTATATGAACCTGCAAAACGTCCAATTTTGAGCTTAGAGAGCTAATAAAATCAACTTTAAAATTTTCAAATAAATCATTGATTTCAGCTCTTATGTCTCCTATTCTTGTAACAGATTTGGAAAAGAAAGAACAAACATCTCTAGAATTCTTACCAGCCTTGGAGATTCATCTCGAATACCTTATGCACAACTCACAAACATCATCTTTTCCTATCAGATTTAAGAGTTCTAAAAATTCATCTTTGATTCCTTTAAGAATGAGTGTTTTTAAGATCTCTTTTTCCAAATGCTTATGCTTTGATTTTTGAAGGTTATAATGAAATCGATCTACATAGTCCTCCAAACTTTCATCTTCCCCTTGTATCATACCGAAAATATCTTCATAGGATTTGCAATAGTCTTGGTACTTCTTCAAGAATATGTTCTTCATGTCCTCCCATGATTGGATGCAATTCCCACCTAGGCTCATGAACCATCGGAGAGCTGCTCCTTTTAGAGTAAGAGGGAACACTTTCAATCTTTGATCATTAGTACAATAATCATATCCTCTACAAAGTATTTCGAACTCAAATAAGAATGTATCTGGATCTTCATTTGCTAAACCATGAAAATTTGGTAAAGATGGGGGAATTATGTGCATTTGTGTCGCTCCTCCTAGATCTTTGATAGGAAATTCAAAAGTAGAAACGTGAGCCATTTCTTACCATAATATAAGATGTTTTTCATGTGTTTCTTCGAGGCTCCTTCTTCAAATGTTTCTGTCAATTAGTTAGTGAAATGGGTGGTGCTTACATCACCACTTGAGTGAAATCATGTGATTCGTTTTTTTTTTTTAAATTTCTATATTTTTTCTAGTCATTCACACAAAAATTCAAACATCTATTTCTACACAAAAAATTAACAAATCTGCCGGAAAGCGGGCGGGGGAGAAGGGCTGTTACATGCTCCATATGCAGGTTCTTACCTTCCGTTTTTAATACCCAATTCTCTCCTAGCAGGCACTCATCAGATTCACACTACTCTTTAGAAATGGCTACACTCTCCCCGGCAACGGAGCCAAAATGTGAAGCGATAAAAAGGGTCTTTTTAACTCCTAATTACCTTCACATTAATTATCAATCCAGGGACGACTTTTTATTTCAAGAGTGTACTCAGTCTGAGGCGGCTATTTACTCAAGAGTAATGTTTTGCAGTATAGTGCTTAAAATGCAAAAGTAAATGAAAGCTGGAAACAAAATCTAATTGGAACAGCAATAAATTGAAATGTTCTAAACTAAATCATTCACTCAAACAACCATCAATCGAGGATACAATAGCAATAACTCATTCCTCTGGATATTGATGCAATCGAAATCAAACCGGAACAAGACAATCAATCTGGGAACGAGGAAGCAATAACCAATTTTCTCTACAGTTGAGAGTCCTGCTTTAAAGCAATTAAAAGGAAATCGAAATTGAACTAAAGCTGCTATTGAAAGTAAACTAGGAAAACTCTTTAAAAGCACTCTTGCAATGAATCAACAGAAATGAACAACAAAGCTTCATCTAACAAAAATGATTTATTAATGGAAAGGAATAGCAATGCTAAAATACTAGAATTAAACAACAATCTTAAATGGAACCGAACAACAAAACTAAGTCATTAGAAAGACACAACAACTATAAATGTAATTGAATCAGCAACCTATCAGCATGAACATTAATCACAGTTATTAAAGCAACAACAATCGTAGTTATAATTGAATAGTAACTTAATTGAACAACCATTGCAATTATAACGGAGCAGTAATTAAATGAACCATAGTCTTAATTAGATAGCGCAGCATTAGATCAGAATTATCAGCAGGACATTTCAAGTTATAATTAATAATTCTATCACTCACGCAATCCAATTATGATTTCAATATAACAAAGCAATTATGTGAAATGTTCATAAACAAAAGATTACTGAACAAAACAATTTAAAGAAATGAAAAGGAAATCAAACCATCACACGGCAGCAATTGTAAAGATATGATACACAGCAGCAGCGTACTCCACCAGAGGCTGGGCCCTTAGCCGCCAGCGGACGCTGCTGGGTTACTTCAGAATGAAAAGAATGAACAGCAACTCCCAAATCATGTATTCATCAGCAAATTGTGGAATAATTACAACAGCAAAGGCTTGAGAATTACAGCATGCAACAATCCCTATCCTATCATGAATAATCCACCATCATTCTTCATCATTTTTCCATCATTTTTCATCCCCAAATCATCCTCAAATCATCCCCCATCTCTGATCTCTGTTTTCATTTAAATAGAGAGAGATCAGAGAGAAGTTACAATAAAGATAAATATAACATGATTTCTATTACAAAATTGGTTTGCTTCTAACCATTTGATCAACAAGAACAAGGCGAATTTGGCTTTGCAGCTGAGATTTGGAGGACGGCCGCAACAACAAATCTCAGAAAATCATGCTCAAAGAACCCTGCGTTTCTCTCAGTAAAAGCCGAATTTGGGCAAACCATTTTATAGTAAAGTTAATTGGGTCCGTTCTGGACAAAACCCATGTTCCGGATTTTCCAGATTCTGCTTCATTTGCTCGAAATCTCAACCGCAAAACTGTCACTTCTTATTCCAACGAATTTCTGAGTTGGCACTTTTAATGATCAAATATTCAATCTGGAAATTATCTTAGAGGCTAAAAATGGTGAATAATGTTACAACTGATTTATTAAAACTATCATTGATAAAATAATTCATAATCATCAATTTATTAGAAATAAAGGAGAATAAATAACATTCATTCATAAGAGCATAAATCATTATAAAATGGATTTATGTAATAAATTATAATAAATGACATGATGAAGAATAATAGAAATGGGTGGAATAAGCGTTCAAAAGTGATAATAATAATGGTATATTAACGACCCAACAAGCATCAATTATACTTTCTAGTGTTATATTTATCTAGTTTATTTCAGCCATCTTGTGGCTTGAGTGCATTCCTTTTGGATAAATATGTGCTTACGTTGTTGTTGATCCTTAATGATATGATTTAGATGTTTTATGCTCATGATTACGATGTCTTAATGTAATTTCCAGTTGCAGCGCATTTCCAAAAATTTTCAAGCTTTAGTGCTATATTCCTATTTTTCTTAATTTGGAATGCTGCGAAGGTTCGATATTCCTGTCTTTTCCATTTTGGAATATTATAGTAGCCCTTCTACAACCCTCTAGTACCCCAATAATTTTGTAAACGTCAGTAAGAAGGACGGTAAGATAGACTAACCCACTTCCTTTAGTTCGGTCCTCTCCTTAGGATTGTTCTCCAATGGAAACAGATTTGTTTGCATGGTAGGTGGCAAAGCTTTTGGAGTCATAAACATATTCCTTGCTTCCATTCATATCTCTTTCTCATGATACACATAGAAGCCAAAATTTATATCCTTAGCCTTCAGACGCACTTCTCTATCACAACCTTTCTTCACTTTGCACAATCTCCTCTGGTATTCACACCACTGCGTATTACTACGTTAAAACTTAGACCTAGCCAACGTGGTTCAATTATCATCATTTATATATTCTAAACTAGCCACTAGTTGTTCTTCTTCTACACTTTAGCTAACAAAATAGGACACTCTTCAATTTAATGACCAAATTATTGACAATAATTACAGGAAGATATAATGGGATTATGACAATCCTTGGAAAAATGTCAAATTTGTCCACAGTTGTAGCATATGATCTGGCCTCATCCACAACCTACGTCTCCTCCTCGTCAACTCCCTCGGCCTAGGAAACCTCCTATCGCGGTTGGCGAACCTGAAGCTTCATGTCATTCTACCTACATCTGATGCGCACCACGGTTGTTCTACATCATCACATCATAGCTCTTAGAATCTTGTTCATCGTGCCCTACCGAACTGCAGAAGTTATAGAACAATTGCTTGATGATCTGAGAAATTTATGTAATAGATGAAAAAAATTTGTGGAATGTTGGCCTGCAACTTTGCAGAGGCTACACCATACACTAGGCCCTACCTTCTCCCTCTGCTCGATCCAGGTTTTAATGGAATCAACATCCTAGTGTTTAAATAGTATATATAAACATGGAATTGTTCTTTATAGCAACCCTCTACTTTTCATTTGATACATTAGACCTTCGTTCTCATCTCCTGGCGAACCTCCTTTCCCTTCTTTATATCGTGGAGCTCCATATGAAAGCTTTACAAATAAGTTTTAATCTATTGCACTCCTATACTTGTATCAATTATGGGCAATGCTTCACGCTTCATCGAAAAATCTAGCGGTTCAACCTGAGTTTCAATCTTCCATTGAGTAATGGAATTTTAAGATGAGGCAACATCACAGTAATGAACCATTCTATATGTTATTCATCAAGGATCTTGAAACTAATTTGGCCGAACAATGTTTTAAATATCTGATCTACCTCCCATACAAACTTGGCAGTCAGCTGCTTAATTTCTTCGATCTTTGTGATACACTGGGACTATGACTTTGGTTTCTTGAATTAAGTATCAAAATTGGTATTAGTCTCAGCCAAAGAAGAATTTTTGTTCGTCATGAGATATTTCTTTTACTAGGAAAATGCTCTATCTTGTAGCACTGTAATCAACTGTTCTTTCTTCATGTTTTCATTTGTAACATTCGGCGAACTCCATATTGCTTCTACTACTAACTAGAACTATTCAGGGTCATCTCTTCCCTTAAACAAAGGCATATTTGGGTGTTGGGCCATGGTGAATGGGGGAGGTGGGGGTGGAGCTAGATGGAAAAAATGGGATGTAGTGATGATGGGGTGGAGGGTTGGTGAATTTCCTTTGAAATTTGCAGACTTTCAGATCTCAATGATAAGCTTCACGGAGTAGCAGGCTTGCTTTCTCCTTTTTTAGATTCAAACAATGGTCTATATTCAGTTTCAATGTAAGTACCCCAACTTTTTATGAATGTTTTACTTCTTTGCGTAGCAGCAGGTTCTATTTATTCAACCATCAATCTTATTGCATTCATAATATACCATTTTCACACAATAGAATTAATCCAGAGCTTTAATGAATTCAGGTACTTACCTCTAGGATTTCTGAAGAACTTTTGCTTTGCTTCCCTATAAGAACCCTCCAAGGATACTATCTATCAAATAATCAACAACAATTATGATCTCCTTATCAGTTATTTTCAACTTCTCAATCATCTCTGAGGTCCATGAATTGGCTCTATTATTGAAATAACCCACCTGAACTGATAGTCTTGATATCCACTCATACAAATCGCTATAAAATTATGCAAAAAATATCTCATATTGATCCTTATAGATATAATTCTATAGCCAATGTTCAGTAGAGATGCGCGAACTTCTATTTTCTTTCACAACAAATTAACATTCATTTAGATCAACCCAATTTTCAATATCTTCCAAGTGGATTCCACATCAAACTATCCCTTAATCAGATCCCAGTTCCAAAAAAGGAACTATTTTTTGGCTTAAGGGGGCCTAGACCCAGGTTTTAAGTGACTTGGAAGTCCAACAAAGCCCAATATTACCAGCCCTTTTGGCAACGATCTTCTTGCACAAACCTAAGTCTCACCCAAGATAATATAGAAGGATGTTAGAACCAAGTTTCTATATCTAGAGGGATACTAGACTGTGGATTTAGGGCTTTTACTTCTTATCAGAGCTTCGTACGTCATACCTATCAGTAGCACAAGCATTATTCAACACGACTGTTGAACTTATCCACAGACTATGCAATCTTACTTATTTAAGCATTAAACATAGTAGATAACCATAAAACGAACTGTGTTATTCAGTTACAGAACACAACCCTTATTCAAAATAGAAATTCAGAAATAGTAAAATAAAATCCAACACATCATTATAACTAAGATCTTCTTAACATTTTTTTCATTAATGTCTAGATCTATCTTATACATTAAATTTCCACCCCGTGCACATAGCTGTAGTATTTCCTAAATTCTCTGTGCACATAACTACATGAGCATTTTCCTTTAAGCCAAAACAAAAACTCTGACTCATCCTAACATCCAAATGAATTGCAAAAGATATCACATTCATCTCCCACCTATGACTTCTATCTAGACTCATTATATAGTTTTGGAATTTACAATACCATGGTCCAAAACGACGGGTGGAGTCCAAATTTCATAAAATATCCCATCCCATTACATATTAAGGGGCTTTGACCCACCTCAAAGCCCCTAAGACCAAAAATTTACTTCGCACTACACACTCTACTCCTTGCTCTGCGAACTATTTCCTTTCTTTCTTAATTCATGGGGATCCCAACTCCAACAAGTACACATAGAAGGAATCCAATTTTTTCAAATCAATAATCCTTTTCTCTCACACGATGATGAATGACAATGGTTTTGGAATTGATAATCTATGAAACTTACAATTTTGGGTAGCAAAGAATCCAATCTTTTTGAAAAGGAGTGATGTCTCAATCCACGAGTTTCTCCATTATTTGGGGCTCAATGTGTATTAGAAGTTTGATATAATGACTCAAGCCTAGCCAAAGTGGGGTGTCTAAAAGAGGATCTAGATTGCCTTTCCTCACTTGATATGGGGTATAGTATGTTGAAGATACTGGCACACACATGGGATCTTCTCTCCCATAGGGTACCCTTTTATCCTTTTCTCCCATATCCGGCCAAGAGACAAGAAAAGAAAAACAAATTATAGTTTTTATTTAAAACATTTAACCAAAACACCTCCATATTTTGGATCCAAGGCTCAAATATAGTGGAAAAGATGAAGAAAAGAATCCAAAACAATGTGGGTATACGTGTAATTATTCAATTTTTTTATATGAAGGAAAATTTCCACAGGATTTCTTTTAGATTAAATTTTATGGAACTATGAGGAATTCCACCATAATATTAAATCTAAGGTTGCAGAGTGGAGCTTAAGGCTTCAAAATCCTAATGTATATATCTATTTCAAGGGTGTAGTGGAAGGGAAGGCTTCCATTCCTATATATCAAATACAAAACATTCCAAGACCCTACATTGTAAAACACATGAAACAAGTACCAGCCATGGAAGCTAAAATCCCATAGGTATATTCACTTTTTTCTAATCTTCAATCCAAGACTATAATATGAAAATTTAATGATTTTTGGCCTAGGTATAATGATTTACACCAATGGGTTTTTTCTTATTGGACAGCCAAATATGACATCTATTTATGTTGGAAAGGTTTCTTCATAGTTCATTTTTTACAGAGAAATATCTAGATATATTCCTAAATGATGGGTCATGGTTTTGAGGTAGATTTGGGCTCTTCATTACCCCATGTTTCCCATATTTCGATACCAAAATCACGGTGGTCTCAAAATTGTCGGTTTGCATGAGATTGATAAATCTCCCTTTTTCCTTATGGCACCATCAAGTCCTCAAGGATATTTTTAGTACTTTAGGAAATTTTAAAAAGATTGACCTAGACAAAACAAAAAAAAGGTATCTATAATTTTACTAGAACTTTTGTAGATATATACCTAGCAAAGGTCTACCTGATCACACACAAATGTGTGATATCTCCTGACTTGGAGTATGTAATGTAAATTTGTATATGATTAACTGTGGATGTTTCTTTTATTTTGAGAACCTATTTGGAAACTAAAGGCCCGATGCCTTCATTGTTCCTTTCTTCAGCCCTTGGTCTGAGTTTGTTTTTTGCAATTTCTTCTTGTTCACCCTTGCTTATTTTCTTGGTAAAACATGCACTTGTTGCCTTGAAAGAATGACCTTAGTTCAACTTATATTCTCTCCACCTCATTATCAACACCCCTTCATTTTTTTATCTGATTTTCCAAAGTGTTGAACACCCTCGGCTGATTTACAATCTTGTACGTGGACACCTCGAAAAACCTATCACTATGTCTTGTACGCTCCTTCCACAGGCAGGCACAACTTGTGCTGACTTGTTGATCGTAATTTGGGTGCCCCTTACGGGTAGGCATGCCTTTCCTTGGAACTCACGCTACCTCCTCCACTTGTCGCCAGTCACTCCTTTCTCCACACATAGCTCCCATAAGTCGTTCACATGCCATGTCACTGCAACCCCATGCTCTTGCAGACAATACAATGTTCACGGTGGGTCCACCACTCGGGTTACTACTATAAGCCTTGAACGTGTTTTTGGTTAAACGCGCTCGACATGCCCAACTCACCTGTTTAGTTAAACACATCCATTATGCCTAACTCACTCATTCTATTTTTCACCTCTCCACATGATTGTAGATGGTCATGGGAACCCGCTTTCTGTAGTGCGAACTAGAGGCCCTGACATCCCCCCCCCCCACTTTAAAAAGGTTGTCGCCATTGGAAATACCATCATCAATGTAATATTCCCAAATGGGGAATGCAACAATACAATGCAGAATCATAGGAAAATAATGTAGATCATATTTTATATAGCAAGAGTCCAATGTAGAGACCTTTCATTTGTTATTACAATAGCAAAATATGTTTAATAAGTGGCCCATAAGATGCATAACAAGGAAAGAAAGCCTCCAATGAAATAAATCCCTCAAAGTGAGGTGTTGCAACCATATATAAATATACCAAAAAAGCCTCACAGCATTATTTTATTGGCTCTATAACATCTTTAGATTAAAAATCATATCTAGAGATGCTTTGTGCATAAAAATATAGATCTATATCAGATCCATGAACTGTACAAGATCCTCTAATGAACCCCCTTGGGGTTTTCAGCAAAACACCAAGTACGGGATGTAGATCTAAGATCTAAGACTGTAGATTTATTGAAATATTCAAATCTGGAAAGTGTGGCTGAACTGATATAGGAAATATAATAGCCTCCTCCAATAGATCTTCAAAGTGAAGGGTAGATCCCCAACACTCAGAAAATCACTTTCCAAATGGTGTGTTGAACCACCCTGAAATTGCACCTACAGAAATAACGCAGATTTGGATCTATACTATGATATAGGGATCAAAACATGATTTGCCTGATGCCAAGATCTGAAAATGAGGCTCATTTCCTTCAATATTGTCCTCCCAATGAAGTAGAAACCTCCTCCACTGAAAAGGAGCACTGAAATGGTCTAGATCTGAAAGATCTAGTCTCCACTAGTTATACCTTGCAAAAAAAACCAAACCCTCAACAGGATCTGCGCTATAGTTGAAAGAAGAAGCTTGGCCCTAAGCCAGGTTGTGGACTACAAATACGAAATCTCCCAAGAGCTACTCAAAGGGAAGAGATGGGATTCTCGATTAGGAACACCCAATTCTAAACATCATTAAATCTCAGCTAAACAATGAGAGAAAGATATATGTTTAAATAGACGATATATTCAGAAAATTATCATATACATCAACAACCCTCTAATGTTGCCATCCTCTTCCTTTTATAAGTCAAGATCTTGCAAACCCTAAACCACATCCAATGATAACACTCCTTTCATACAAAGCACCTCCATCTAAAAATGTGTTGTCCCTCAATGATGGCCACTCCTCCATGACAGCGTTGTAGATTTGGTCAAGATTGACCCAATCAAAATGTTCCAGGCCCTTTCACACCTAAGGGTGCTTAATTAAGCTGCCAAGATTAACCCTTTTAACATTTGACATTAATTAATTCATTATTAAGGTGAATTAAGGACCTCCTTTGTCATATTATTCATTAAACAAAGCAACAAAACAAAAATGAATATTCCAATTAGTTCATGGCTAATTTAGGAATATTACAATAAAAATATCATTTTCCAATTCCATCATCACGATAACTAGATAAATTTTCCTATGACAAACTCCATGCACATATCTCGTCGCAAATATGTAAGATCATCATGTGCTTTTACCCCTCGTTTTGGTAACTAATTGGGTAGATAATATGATCATAATGTCTCCTCCACAAGAACACATGCATATAGCATCATCACAACTGTCATCACATCCTTCTATCATATGATCCTCCTATCCATCTCACCTCATAGTCTGCTCATCACATCAAGGGGTCTCATTTCCCTAAGCAGATGAAAATGATCCCATCCTCCATTATATTTTTAGAAATATGGTGGGGATGGAAAGGTTGATGGCCTTACACATCCACCTTCATCTTGCTCCAGCATCTCAATCCAAGCATCAACCTCTTTGTCTTCTAATATCTACATGTATGCTTCTTGGTCCTCCTCTCTCCGGTTCTCCGATTTCACATCCTTACATTCCTCCACTAACTGTAGTCATTTTTTCAAGTGAAAAACAAAGTCAGACAATAATATTATGATTTTTTCTAGCTCCATGAGTTTTTCCATATTTAAGTTCAACCTCTAATAAACTTCTTTGTTTCACTAATATTATTCCACACCCATCGTTGTTATCTTACATTCTCCCTTCATGGCTATCATGGTTAGGAAAATCAACAGTACATCCTCCCTTCCGTTTTAAATGTGGCATGATCTTCCTCAAATGTGGCATGATCATTCATTCATGAACTATATCCCGAAAATTGCTTCATACTCATCCATCTGAATGATTGTGAAGTCAACTTTGCCTAGCCATTCACCAATCTTCACTTCCATGTCCTCTTCCAATAAAATCACTTAGTCCATTGGAGAGTTCACTTCCTTGAGATGAGATTGAGCTAGAACTAAATTAAATCCAACTTTCCTTGCTTCCTCCTCCCTCATGAAGTTATGGGTTGAATCTCTATCCACCATGGTGATAAATGTGCCCTTCTCAACCTTCATCTCAACATACTCCAATTTATTTGTTAGGTCCCTATATTACTAGTATAGTCCCTTATTGTTGTTAGTGTAACCCCCTTATTGTTATTATTTTACCCCTATAACCCCCATATTTTTATTATTTTTCCCTTAAATTAGTATTGTTAGGTCAGATAGGATTACATTGTGGCCCCACTAGGATTACATTATGGCCCCATGGACTCCTATATATAGAAAGGAGGTTTTGTAATTTGTATCATCCAAGAATTTTTCATTAATGTAATGTATTGGAGGTTTCCCCCTTGAAGTGGCTTATTTCTAAGGCGTTGACATCTCTTTTCTTCTATTCTTGGAGTTGGCTTGACAACATTTGGTATCAAAGCTTTGGATTCTAGTGTTTCATTGCTCCAAACAGGTCATCATGGAATTTTCGCTATAATTTTTTTTATACGAAGTTTCAGAAGCTGAAATTTTTAGGGTGCGAAGCCGAAATCCTGAGGAACATCGTCAAAATATTTCAGAGCTTGGTTCGCAATATTTTCAGAGATATGATCTGTGGAAATTAGGTATTTTTGCAGGCTCCTCAATTTAATCTAAACAGGTCATCATGGAATTTGCACTATAAATATTTTTTCTATGAAGGTTTAGAATCTAAAATTTTTAGGGCATGAAGCTGAAATCCTGAGGAAAATCATCAAAAAATTTCAGAGCTTGGTTCACAATTATTTTGGAGATATGATATGTGGAAGGTAGTGCTTTTTTAGGCTCCTGAATTTCATCTCAAAGAGGTGATTGTGGGAAAATATTCATAACTCTCTCTCTGAGCATCGGATTGGAGCACCATAAAAATTGGTCACAAGTACATGGAATTTATTTTCTTTGCTATCAATTTTAGAGCTAAAAGATGAAACAGTGACACGTGGAAAGTCGTACAAGTTCGCTCTACTGAACCAGTCCATAATTAGGTCATTGTTGGAGATTGGACATAACTTTGTCTTGGAGAATCCAAATCAAGTCAGACCTATGGCATTCGAAAGATAATTCAGAAGGCTACCTCAATGCCCAATTTCATATAGCCAAGAGCTGCAATCACAAATATAATCGAATTTCAATATCGAGCCCCTCAAAAACAAGAAAAAGGTGTGTATTTTTTTACGAATTGCGTAAGTCTTGTTTGAAGAATCAATTTGAATTGATTCCAAGGGCATATTGTAGAATATATATCAGTATTGGGTTAAAAAAAATGCCCCGTAAAAATAATTCAACACCCATTAAGCCTTCAGAAGACTCTACTATGACTCATGAAGATGAAGAATTGCAACATGATCTATCAAAATTACAAGAGCAAGTGCACCAAATTTTGCTCTCGCAAAGAGCAAAAAAAAATGAAATGGATGTTTTGAAGAAAGGCATGGAAGAAAAGATGGACGGTTTGAAGAAAGGCATGGAATATAAGATATATGGCATGGAATCTAAGATGGATTACATGGAAGCTAAGATCGATGAAAAAATGAAAGACAACATGGAAAACATGAAGAATGATCTAAAAGCAGACATGGAAGGTTTGATAAAGTTGATACAAGAAATGTTTCCTAATGGTGAAAAGATAGTAGAGGAAACTCATGATGAGAACAAATAAATACAACCATGACTCTATAAATCTAATGTTATGAATGAATCACCAAATATTCAAAATGGATATGAGAAGTGATGGGAAAAATGGGAAAGGATCCTGTAACATGGATACTACAGATGGAGCAATATTTTGATCTCCATAATGTGCAAAACAAACAAAAGGTATGCATTGCAACTTTACATTTAGAACAAAATACATTTGTATGGTATCGATGGCTTTGCTCCCGTAAAAAAATTGTCACTTGGTCAATTTTTATGGAGGAAATGATAGCACATTATGAGGATACAAAGAGCAACACCTTTCTTTAGTCACTAGAGCAATCTGCCAAAAATAGTGGGGACACATTGAGGACTCTCAAAATTGAATATATGGTGGAACTATATCTTACAGAACATATGATTGATCTTTTCATAGGTACTTTAAAGGATAACATCCAACATGAAGTTCGCGTTTTGGAACCTGATTCATTGGAGAAGGCATTCAGGTTGGCAAGAAAAATTGAATGTAAAATTATGGCGACAAGGAAGCCTACCACTCACTTCTATAAAGAAGGAAGTGTTGTTGTGCCTAGATTTCCACAACCTACAAGGTTGACACCACGACAATTGGAAGAAAAAAGAGCTGTTAGTATGAATTCTTTGTCGAAGTGTACGAAAAAGACCCACTTTAGCTACGCATAACTAATATCCCTAACAACAATAATGGCTGCAAAACATCTTCAGATCTGCAATTAGTAGTTAAAGTGTTGTAAACAAATATTTTATAAAGAAAGATATTGCTAAGAAAGTAAAGAATTACAACTTACATCAGCCACAAGATAAGTGAACATGATGGGTCGAATTTTATATTATTATGTTCGAGGAAGGTGATAGGTATCCGTATCTCTCACTGGATGTTGGCTTTTGTAGTCTCAAGATTTCATCAATCTTTTCTCACATGAAAACCCAATGTATAAGCAGAGTCACCTGTAGAAAAATGGCAGAATGAGACTAAGCATAACTTAGTGATCTAATATGCAACAAAGGTAAAGAAGAATGAAGGGGAAAACCCTCCTATTTATAACAAAATATTGGGTCATTCTAGATCTTGGTGCATGATTAAAATAATGTTAACCAAATCTAGATCCACCTCTATGGAATATTTTATTATTATTTGTTTGAGGGAAAGGGTGTTTGACTTGGGTCAAATCCCTTGATTAGTGAAAAATAAATAAATAAATGATTTATTTATCTTTTTAAGGAAGTGGTTGGGATATAATCAAGTAAATAATGATTTATTTGATTAATGGTGGTTTGATTTGGTCATATTCAACAAGGAATATTATTTAAACAATTATTCCTAGAAAATAATAAGATAACTATGGGTGTATCTCATTAATTTCTTTGTTTTTGGGTTAAACATGACTGGGAATAATAATTAAATTATGGTTTAATTAATTATTCCTTTTGGGGTTTTCTTAATTAACATAGTGAAAGCAGTTTTACTTGGGATAAAACTAGTCTTACATGGTGTACTTGGGTCCATCTAATAATAAAAGGTTAGATGACCAAAAAATGGTGTAACAGATTGCCCCCCGGCGTGCGAGTGTCAGGAGCAAATCGTATGACCGAAGTACGTTGTAAGAATACAATCACCAGACAACGAAGGGGAATGTCAGAGAGAGAAGTGTGAGGTAGATAGTGTGCTGAAGGACTAGACCCTAAGGAGACGAGACTCGCAGGTGCAACAAGTCTCTTTTTGTGAGAGGGTACCTGTGCTGAAGGCGGCGGGGGAGGCATACCTATGCCCGCCGTGACAAAGTACAAAAGAATAGTGTGTCCAGTAAACAAGGGACCGAACTATAGAGTACAGCTGGCATAAACAAAGGCGAGATAAAAATACAATGAAGAGTCTCACATACATGCTGTGCCTGGGATAACAGCCAGGACTAGTACAATAATATCTGAGTACATGAGATAAATACAACCCAAATGCCCCTTGTAAATGGAAAGGGCTCTAAAATCTTCTTGATACATACGATCATAGAGGTGCGCAGTGACTGAGCCAGCATCATCAAAATGCAGGCGGCATCAAAGGCGCAATGAAGAGATCATGCAGGTATGTGGGGGGCTACAGGGCCACCCCCTGGTGGACATCACAGGAGTCATCGGGGCTGTTCTTGGGTCCTTTGGTGTCCAGTATACGAATCTCGATCATGCTGAAAGGAGTTGGAGAAGCAATCAAGTCAAAGGGAAGTGAGGGATCCCCCTGCCCGATCCGAGGCACCGAACAAAAGTGGAAGCTGGAACCAAAGTACACCGCCCTCTAGACCTTGCTTATGGAATAAATGTGCTGATGTCGACAGAAGGAGGTCCGCCGTAGGTGAGGCAATGAGAGATCCTCAACTAAGGCACGAGAGAAGAACAGTAGAGTGACAGACAGACTGACACCAATGATGATAGTGGAAAAGGGGAAGGGTGGAGTGGCGAATGGATGACTTCCCTTGTTAGAGCATAAATGGCATGAATGACATGGCAGCGACTGACACAAAATCGAAAGGGACAGGGGACAGTGGGGCGGAAGGTCATGATATGCGACACAAGGGAGGAACCAAGCAAAGAAGGATGGAGGGCTATAGTGGGGTGCAGGATAGACTCCATGAATGCAATGGTGACTCGGCTTGGATGCTCTAAACAAGGGCGACTGTATAGTGCTGCCACACAGTAAAGGCCCCAATGGGGGGTCATAGAAGCATGAGTACAAGGTGGGCACTCATGACGAAAACCGACACGAACATGGACAAGTAAGGGGGCGATATGGTGCCCCAAGTACAAGTGTCGTAAGTGAGGAAATTCGATTTTAAGGGGCGGTGAAGTGACCCTTCGTGGAAAAAATGTGTCCGGGTGAAGTATCAAATCGCCAAAAACTAAGTAAAACCCATTTGAGAGCTCGGTGAGATCTAACCAGCGGTGCTGACGGTTCGTCGAACGGGGCTACGGTGTGGTCGCAGCAGTCGAAAGAAGAAACAGGGGTTCTCTTTTAATGAGGCAGTTTTCCCTCCAAAACCATTCATTTGCTATTGTTGCTGTGGTGAATGTGGAGAGGAGAGAAGGCCCTAAATCTTGCGGCGAACGTAGCGGACAAACCGACCGTCGGATTCGAGATCTGTCAGTTGGAGGTAAGAGGCCTAACCTTGCTCTTGCATTTTGATGGACTGGATTTGCAGTTTAGGACCCAACACCCCAGAAACAGCCCCTCCCTCAGCTCTACGGCCGGGTCGCACTTTTTGGGGCAAAAAGTGCGACCCAGGACGCAGGTTCTTGAGCAAAAAGTGCGACCTGGGGGCTGAGGGGGGTTTGGTGCTGTTTTATGGCTAGGAGTTGGGTTTTGGTGTGTGGTTATGGTTTTCCCGATCTGTACCCTGACAAAAATAATGTGTGTGTGCAGGTATGGCAGACTTGCGGGTCAACTGGAGAGAGAGGGATCTGGAAACACTTCGAGCCGAGATCCAGGCGGATCAGGGCGTTCGTCGTGTGTTGGCCAGATTTGGGGTTCTCAAGTTTGTGGAGAACTCGTTGATGAGAGCAGGGGAACCGTTACTGGCCCGGATTATCAGCTATTGGGATCCAGATCAGGAGATCTTTGTAGTGCAGGGGCACAGGATCGAGCTGACGGTCCAGGATGTGTACTTCCTGACCGGCCTCCCACCACTGGGGATGGTGGGAAACACACAGCCAGTGCTGCCGCGGGGGCGGCATATCATGGAGTTCGTGGAATGCCATTGTCGACTGGGTCTCCATGTCAAGGGGACTCGAATATCGATCGGGGATCTAGAGAGGCTAGAAACCCGTGCAGTGGCCGCAGCTGTGCTGCGAATCTTGGGCAGCCAGGCGTTCCATCACATCACCGGTGGGCAGATGACGATAGTGGAAAGTGTGTTGGGTGGGACCTACTTTGGGTGGGCCCAAATGATGTTGGTGGCGCTAAAGCGACAGTTGTCGCTATGCAGGCGGCAGGTGAATCATGATTTCTCATGGTTCTTTATTGTCGCCTTCTTCTTTTAAGATCCCGACCTTGAGGCCTCGTGTACAGCTTCCAGATGGGGGCCCGAGGGAGCCCAGGATGTGCCGTTGGGGACGGCTACTGTGCAGAGGAGGAGGAGGGGCGGTCGGGCGGGTATTTCGACCGGAGTTTTTTGCCCATTGGGATCAGATGCCGCTGTACATAGATGACTACCCTTATAGTGGGATGAGCTACTATGGGGATCCGGATCTGCCACTTCCGCCTGGTCAAGTCTGGGGGCCCGATGGTAAGTGAAAAATTGCTATTCTTGTGTGGGCATGTTAAAGTTTTTTGAATAGTAATGGATGATACTGATTCATGGACTTTTGGTATGCGGATATAGCCATGATAAAGCCGTGGGATATATGGGACGGCCCGGCGATTAATGCAGACTCTGGGGTCGATGGGTCGAGAGCAGCACAGAATGAGGATGCAGCCGCCCTACTGGAGGACATCCGCCGTAGATGTGAGCAGCTGTTGACCGGAGTATCGGAGCGCGGATGGCAGGATTTAGACGACCAGTACATAGAGCCATGTGTTGGTCTCCCCTCGGAGTGGTGAGGTATCATGCGGCGCATGGCGATGACCGGTCAAGCTATGCGTGATCTACATGCTGCAGGGGCAGAGCCATTGGCCCGGGAACCTCCAGATAGTGATTAGGGGCATATGGTGCTCCCTCTGATGTATGTAGGGGCAGGTGGTGCCCCCTATAATGTATGGAGGGGCATATGGTGCCCCCAGTTTTTGGATTTTGTTTGTAACATGCTATGGGCATGTCGTATGTATCAGAGTAGATGGACTCATCAATATATGGTTTACGACACATATTATGGATATGTATCGTCTTTTTATGGTTGATTTAATGTTATTGTCTTGTATGAATTGTGTGTGATAAATGCCAATCTAGAACATGGTTTGCAATACTATCTACGTAGTGATTCTGGTCTCAGGGTACATGGTTGAAAGTTATGGTTTCAAACACACGTATTAAGACTTTCACTCGTAAATAGCGTCTAAACAGCACAGGGTTATGCACACGATAAACACCATTTAGTTGCATTACGAAGCGAGGAATCAGTGAACGTGCGGATGGAGGATGCGATGAAGAGGGCATCAGCTAATAGGCCACGCACTGCATCATATTCGGCCTGATTGTTGGTGGCAGAACCAATGCATACCCCGTTAGACAGAACGAGGTGATGCACGGGGGTGAAGATGGCCCACCCTGCCGAGGCAAGATTCCTGGAGTAGCGACTTGCACCATCGGCGTAACCGATAAAGGGTGTGGACGGGGGGTCCTGCAAAATGGTGTGACAAGACAATAAATGAGGGGATGAAAGGAAATGACGGCAGCGTGAGGGTACAGAAGTCATCGAGCGGCAATGGCAGGAGGAGGGGGAAGTGGCAGGATGAGCAAGCCTCAAACAAGGTGGTGTATGAGAGCTATCGGAAACATGGTGAGGACTCGGGCTGCGGAGGTCAACAGAGACACAAGTGGAGTGATCTCGAGTATGAGGGGGAATAGAGTGATCAAGGGACACAACAGGGGAGGATGCAGACGGGCTAGGCTCCGAGTGTCGTGTAGAGGAGGATAGGTAAAGGATGGTTACCGTAGACTCCGTCATCTGAACATCAGGGGGGGGGATGTCGATGGGAGCGGGGGGATCCTCAGGCTGGCCTGAAGCATATTGCGCGAGAATGGGAGAGGCGGATTGATTTTGTTCAACCTCATACTCGCGGATCACCTCAAGGGAGGCACGGTAATGCGTCAGGTGAGGACAATAATGGGAGTAGTGGCCATGGACACCGCACAAAGCACAAGGCTTGTTGGTGCAGAGAGTCTTGGGGTTCTTGGGGACGGTCGAAGAAGGAGTGGGAGTTTCAGGGACCGTAGTGTCGGGGAACGCGACTTTTACCATGGGTCGGATACGAGGTAACTCGGGACAAGCATGGGTGGCATGACCAATGACATCACATAAGGCACAAGGCTTCGCGGGCGGAGAAGGAGCCGAGTTGGTCCTGGTGGGTTGGTCTTTGGTTGCCCCCTTGCGGGCTTTGCCTTTCTTCCCGGGAGTCGTCACAACAGGAGAAGGGTCCTGTGGAGGTGCTGGGGGCACAGTGGCTATGGAGGAAGCGAGGGGGACCGGTTGAACCGGTGTCAAAGCCATGTAAGGTTTGGGGTGACCAGGAGGGGTGGCGGCTGGGGGATCAAGGTACCAGACCGGAATGCCTAAGGTCAAGTTAGGGAGGGAGAGGGTGGCCATGACCGGGAAAGAATATACTCCAGGAGGGGGAGCTAGGAAAGGGATCTGCCCAGCAGGGAAATGACCAGGAGGGACAGCTTCAAGATGGTTGAGGCCAGGAGGAACCGATCCGGGAGGATAAAGAGGTTCGGGGATACCAGCTGTAGGGGGAGGGCCGGAAGGAGGAGGTCCGGGTGGCTGAAAGGAATGGCTAGGAGCGGGTTGCGGAGGGCGGGGGGGAGGTTGCTGACTAGCCGAAGCAGGCCGCTTATGGGCAGCCTGAGACGATTGCATCATGCAAACATTCGATAAGCTGGGATCAGTAACAGGAGGGGGGGGAAGATGAGGAAAAGTACCAAGCAGGGTGGAATCTTTATAGACGCCGGGGGAGACACTGGTCAAAGAATCGACGGTTTGCTTATTGGCTACAGAAGAGATGGTCATCTCGGAGGAGGTCTGGGATGGCGGCTCATGATAAGATAGCTGGTCGATGGTGACTATCTTCCCATTATGGGGGAAAGACATCTTGCGGAAAACCGCGGATGGGACAGCAGACATGGCATAGGTGTAGCTTCGCCCCAATAGAATGTTGTAGTCTAGAGGGGCGTCAATGACTTCGACGTCAACGCAAACGGTCTTACCGGCGAGGGTGATGGGACAGTTACGAAATAGGCCAATGGGCTGGGAGGCATGACCGTCCCACGCTCGAAGGGTGATCGTGGAAGGGGCCAGCTCAGGGGATCCGAGTTGCTTCCAAACCGAAGCGGACATCACGTAGGTGGATGCCCCCTCATCAATTATACACCGGGATACAGTGGCGTTCCGGATTTTGACTGGGATTTGGAAAGCAACGGAAGGAGGAAGAGGAGGGTGGTCCGATTGAGTGGCGTCGAAAACAATAATTTGGTCATCAGCAGGATCAACAGCGCCCACGGCAGATAGTAGAGCCTTCCTTTGAGAAGGGCACGACTGGAGGAGTTCCAGTGTGGAAATGGCAGCAGGGGATTGTGCCAAATCATCTACTATACTGTACGATTGAGCGGCTCGACCGGAAGCGGCATTTCGGCGTAATGGTCCCTTTGGAATCTTTGGATGAACCTCAACTTTGGGTTGAGGGATGTGTAAGGGGCCACTGGATGTCGAAAGAGGCTCTGTAGAACCTGAAGATGGAGGCTCGGGAGCAGACTGAGCAGGAGGCTTGGGGTACTGGCGAGACCGAGTTTGAAGGTGAAGGTCGACGAAAGGGGAAGGATCGGAGCGCATCATAAGGATCTGGTAATCAGAGGAACCAGAAATGGACGAGGGGGTGGCTACATGGCTGTCAGGGGGTTGGGTAGCCACGAATCCCTGTTGAGGGAAAGGATTAGTGAACACAGCTGGCTGGGTAGTGGCCACATTAGGAGGAGCATGAGGGGAGGCGTGTTGTCCGCGCAATGTGGCTTGAGACTCCCACATCTGTCGCATCTGGGGTAAGAGAGGACAATCGTGAGTGTAGTGGCCGTAAACACCGCAACACGAACAGGGCTTGTTTGTGCGAAGCGGCCTGTCCGGCCTGGGCGGAATGCCCTGAGGCTGGTTGCTAGTGTTAGGGTCCACACCAGAATTGGGTCCTCGGTTACCGAGGGCAGATGGGTTCTGGTTGCCTCTCCGCCTTCTTTGAGAAGAAGGGGGATTAATCGCACCCTGCTGTGCAAATACTTGCCCTGGAGGGGGTTGTAAGTGCTGTTGCGGGTTGGGAGGAGGCAAGGGAGGCGGAAGCGCATATGCTGGAGGAGCTGGCGCACCAGGCTGTGGATAAAAGTAAGGGTTGGGTTGGGCGACATTGAGGTAAGCAGGAGGTTGGGCAAAAGGAGGAGGCATGCCGTATCCTGGATACATGTTGCCGGGAGGGGGAAGAGTGCTGGAGGTGCTGGCCCCTCCCTGAGGGGAACCATAGCCCATAGGAGGGTGAGCAGATGGGTGGGAAAGAGATCCAACAATACCGTCGGCGGAATGAGATGCCCCCGGGGCGTTAGCGCCACCGGGCCTGGGGATGTCAGGAAGAACGGTATAAACATAACCAGATTGAGCGTAGATCAGGTCATATTTTAAAGCTATTTGGAGGGCGGCTTCTTCAGGTTGAGGAAAGTGAGAGGCGACATCTTTGCCGATGGGAGACGGGAGGGTGCGAAGGAACCAGTCCATGTAAACCCGATCTTCAAAGGGAGGGGCTCGACATAAACTCCGTCTTCGTCGCCATTCCTGAACATGGGCAGAAAGGCGTGTGGAAGAGGATTGCTTAAATGAAGTCAAGAGCTCCGTACCAGTGTCGTATCGGAGGGGGAGCTGGAAGTACGACAAGAAGGCTTGGGCAAGAGTCTCGAACGTGGTATGGGAGGAAGTGGCTTGTTCGACATACCATTTAGAAGCTTCGCCGGTAAGCGTGCGTTGGAACAAATGAAGACGGATGGAGTCATCGGTAATGGAGTTGGAGGAACACCACATGTGGAAAGACCGGACGTGATTGGTTGGGTCTTCGCCATTAAGGCCCTCGAACTTAGGGATATCAGAGGGCAGCTTGGTGGGCATAGCGGGCCAGGTAGCATTGTGGTGAATGGGGTCATTAATCAACTGATGGAAATCGGGGAGGCTGAGGCCTGCAATGTACGGCAGCACAGGGGTGGCCGGAGTAGTGGTTGTGACAGTTCCGCTAGAAGTAGGGCCGGCATTGGGGCCGGGAGAACCGCTAGCATTAGGCCCTGATCCGGACATGGTGAAGGTAAAAGGGGGAGAACCGGAAGGAGAAGGGGGACCCGATGAATCGGGAGAGGAGTCGGAGTGCGGACTCGAAGGTGGACTGGCTCGACGACGGCGGTGCGGAGCAGGTCGATCAACCGGAAACTGAGGGTGAAGGCCAAGAAGTCTCCGGGAAAGGCGCCTTGGGGGCGCAATGATGACAGGAAGAATGAAACCGACAGGGGCAACAAGGGGACAGAATCAATTACGGTCAAGGGCAGAAAAGGTGCAGTGACAATTGATTTTAGAGTCTTTTCCGGGCGGTGTTAACCAGGCGCTTCTTCACTTAGGGTCAGTGTGTGGCGTGCGTTAATTTTAATTTTTAAACCCTTTCCGTTGTTGAGAGCAAGAAAAAGTGTGCTGCGTAGCTGAAAATAAACCTACAGAGAACAGAATAAAATAACAGAAAAATAACAGCTACGTATGCATCTATTTAACCCAAGAAGGTGGGTCTCTCACAACTATGCTGAAAAGAAAGGGAAAAACTATGTAAAACACACATAAGGGGAGCTCAACAGATCTAGGGTCAAAAGGGACAGAGATCTGGAGGATAAAGCTGCAGGCAAGAGGTGCAGATCACAGCCAAGAGACAGAGGCAAGGTGGCTGGAAAAAGGGAAGGAAATCAGCAAAAAACCGGAGGGGCAAGGCGGAGGCCTTCAGAGGAGGTCCAAACAAAACGACAAGAGGTGATTTGAAAATGGTGGCGTTAATGGATACGAAAAGGGAGGTAACGGATACGGAAAATTTAAAGCTGCGAAACCGGCAATTTTGAAACGGCTAAAACTCTTCCACAAAAAGTGGAGGTACTAAAAAACCCCTAAGGGGCGGTTCCCACTTAGATGAGTAAACGGAATCGGATCTTGGTCGAGGCGGGGGTGACAGTCGAAGACCACCGACGAAGGCTAAGAGATAAGCGGAAAAATTGCAGAAAAAATCTTTGGAAAAAGGCGGATTGTCGATTTCTGACTGATGCGAGTACTAACCCGAAATTCTGGCTCTGTCAGTGTATGCGACCTGGAGGTCCAGGTCGCAGGTTTAGGGCCAAAAAGTGCGACCCCCTTGTTCCGGTTGTCTCGGCGGCAGATTTTCAGAAAAGTTGCCGTCTCAGTTGCGGCTGGTGTCGCTTACCTGCGCAATAGGGCCAGAAACACACGGAAGTTAGAAATTTTAAGTTTTTAGGGTTTTATGTGAAAAACATGACATGAAAAGAGAAAAACTAAGCAGCTGAAAAGAAGCCCTAGGGCCTGAAGTAGCTGGATATGCAGGAATATGAGAAACGACAGCGGTCGTAATTTAAAACCCGTGTGGAGTCACCATTTGTTAGTATGAATTCTTCGTCGAAGCGTACGAAAAAGAACCACTTTAGCTACGCATAACTAATAGCCCTAACAACAATAATGGCTGCAAAACATCTTCAGATCTGCAATTAGTAGTTAAAGTGCTGCAACAAACAGATCTATAAATGGAAAGACATTAAGCAGTAAAGTAAAGAGTTTGCTCCATGCATCCAACGGACAAGACAAGAACACGATTTTTGAATGAATTTTTATATTACAGGGCACCTGGGAGGAAAACAAGAAGGTGTATCCAGCTCTCCTCAATGGGATGGGTTCTTTGTAGTCCTCAGCAGTTCAGATCTAAGCTTTCTCTCTCTTGTAGATGTAGAAAACCCAATGCAAAAATGAAGCTCAATGGGAGCAAGTGATGGAAAAATGAGACCAAGTGTGTAGATCCAGAGTGATCTAGTAGGCAACAAAAGGTGAAGAATGATGGGGAAAACCCTCTTATTTATAACAAAATATTGGGTCATTCTAGATCTTGGTGCATGATTAAAATAATGTTAACCAAATCTAGATCCACCTCTATGGAATATTTTATTATTATTTGTTGGAGGGGAAGGGTGTTTGACTTGGGTCAAATCCCTTGATTAGTGAAGAATAAATAAATAAATGATTTATTTATCTTTTTAAGGAAGTGGTTGGGATATAATCAAATAAATAATGATTTATTTAATTAATGGTGGTTGATTTGGTCATATTTAACAAGGAATATTATTTAAATAATTATTCTAGAAAATAATAAGATAACTATGGGTTTATCTCATTAATTTCTTTGTTTTTGGGTTAAACATGACTGGGAATAATAATTAAATTATGGTTTAATTAATTATTCCTTGAGGAAAATCAAACAAATATAGGTTTGTTTAATGTTTCCTTTTGAGGTTTCCTAATTAACATAGTGAAACGGTTTGCCAAGTTTGGTCTCTTATGGTGTACTTGGGTCCATCATGATAAAAGTTGATATTAAAATTTAGTGTAACAATAAGTCTTATTATTCTCCCTCAACCCTTCAATCCCCCTCCTCTCTCCCTAGAATATAAATTCCCTTGCTTAAAAGGAAAGCAAGTCCCACTCTTTATTTTATCTTAGGGAAAGGGTTTCGAGGGTCACTTCCCACCTATTCATTGACCTATACTCTACAAGTGACTTCCTAAACTACCGGGACTCCACCCATCAGTGAAAGTCCGTGAAGAGCAAGGAGCCTTAGCTATGGTGACAATGGGCTAAGCCTCCATCGTTTCCCTTGTCCTAGCAGTTGCCCTCTTAGGAACCCCTTTTAGGTCCACTACTAGTTTGAGTGGTAACAAGTTGTTCACAATTCCATTTGTGAACAACTCTTTGGTATGCCCACTTTTGTCATACTACAGCTCCAAGATGAGAAGTCCAGGGCTATGGAGGTTTCCCTTATTCTCACTGAATCAATCCTATACAATATAGTGAACTAGGGCTAGTTGGTTGGCCCACTTGACTGTTACTTTAGTCCTTCAAAGTCTACACATCCTTAGGCCCTATACACCTGCCCTTCTACCAATTTTTTTGTCCTTCACCAGAACAAGAGTCAGGGCTCTTCTTTGACAGTAACCTAAAAACCCTTCAATTGTACTTGGAATACCATCAATCTGCCCAACCACAGTTAATTTTTTTTACTGATCTAGGGCCCGCAATATTGTCTTCATCTAGGGCTCTTCAAATCTGCCACCTAAAAATAGTTTGAGTCCTCTCAAGATCATTGTTCTTGTGTATCAACAATTTGATATTTGTTGTCCAATCTATGAACAAATATGAACTACTCCTCTTATCATACTTCTAACAATCTGTAGGTGACTAAACTAGGGTCACAAATCAACCACTAACAGTCCATTTACTAATTTTTTATAGGTTTCTTCAGATCTTTTCCTAAAACTCTATGGAAAGTCCACCAAAATCAACTCCTCTGCATGTTAATCCATTCTTCATATGGCACATTTCTTCTGCATGCTCAATATTCTGCTCAGGTTCCACCCTCCTTTGGATATGTTGTCTCCACACATACTAAATCTACAAACCATCTTCCAGATCTGTGATCTTTATTGCAAAAATAATCCTTTCTCTGAGGGTCACAACCCGTCTTCTTCTACGCAAATTTGTCACAGCCTTAAGGGCATACCTTATGAACTAAACATGCTAGGAAACTGTCCTAACTAGGGCATTATACTTATGTACTTCTAATTGTTGTAGAAAAAACCCTATCCACACATAGAAAAAACACGACTCTTGCCTCCATAAGAGACTCAACCTAGCTCACATGGATCCATAGATTCTGGGCATTTCTTTGACTGAATATTGACATGAACTTCAGATCTCAATGTCAACTCTCAAACTAGGGTTAACTCAGTTAATATTATGCCTATGTCAACTTCTGTTATGGCTCTAAATTATAGTGCAAGCCCTCCTCCATTTATGTTGGTCTTTATCACAGACCTTGCTACTAACCACCACAAGGCAAGATGGTATCAACCCTCCCTTCTATTTCATGTAGAAAATCTAACCAATGGGATTCAATCTGATCTTGTAATGTACTAAAACAAGACATTGAATCCTTCCTGCAATTTGTGGAAACAAAACATGATCGCACAATCACATATAAGTAAGAGAAACAAGTTATCAATCGCACAACACAAGATGTATCTGGGGAAGCAACTGCTCAAAACCATCTATCTCTATTTTGTATTAAGTCAACGAATCATGAAACAATACAATGCTTAATCTCTCTTGAGATTCTCCAGCACTCTGCCAATTGTCTCCTA
Source organism: Pinus albicaulis (assembly GCA_034641835.2). Taxonomy (NCBI): domain Eukaryota; kingdom Viridiplantae; phylum Streptophyta; class Pinopsida; order Pinales; family Pinaceae; genus Pinus; species Pinus albicaulis. The sequence continues at coordinate 1,344,557,024 of CM076572.1, forward strand.
TTGATCTAAGCAAAATCGGTCTAGTACTTAGCCAATTCTCAGCCTTCCTTCAGCCTGCCTTGCTCACGCAATTCCTATGGAATTATCTCCATATTAATTAGGAAAATCAACCTTCCTTGATTCGCAATCCATCATGGCATCCCAATGACTTTATAATTGCACATGGGAAATTTTCTATAAATACAACTGATAGTTATGTTCCTCTGAACTGTGTTATAATAAGGATCAAGGGTCTTTTTATTATTTAAAATAAGATAAAACCCTAAACAACCAAAACCCTAACCCGAGGAGATGTAACACCAAGATTTTATGGGCCCCGTTGGGGTTAGTTGGGCAGCCAACTTCCCGGGGTCGTAACTTGGTCATATGATCTTCGTTTGACACACATGATACCTTGTTAGAAAGATCTCTCCGAGGACTACAATTGCCAATGCCAATGAAATCGCTAAACCTTTCATGCCCAAAAAACATTGTTTGGGGCCTCAAAATGGCTCCAGAAGTTCAGGACACAAAAAAAACTGCAAAAATAGTAAATTGTGCTATAATTAAGGAAACTGAAAAACTAAAAGAGACAATGGTGAGGGCCCAAGTGGAATAGGTGGGTGGCCACCAATATCCACCTCGATCATCTTAAATCAAATTTCTTGAGCTAACTCAATCATCATGACTTAGTTAACTGACACAAGTTGTTATGAGACGAAATTACAATTTATTGTCCAATTTATTTAAGGGAAAAATAAATTAGAGGCCTCACATATATTCCTCACTCTTGGTACATCAAAATTCCTCACCAGTGTGGGTGCATTTTTTTTTTCTTTCTAGTTGCCAATTTCACTATTTCTTGTTGCAAATTTCAACACACCTTCTCAACAAGAAAGGAATTCAATATATCCCCATCCGGTACCTTTGGAATGTTTTGCATGCTACACTTCTCTAGTGTTGTTTGCACCTGCAAATCTTGAAACTGAATAGCCTCTGAACAACTGAATGAATATAATGCATCTGTCATTAGAGTCTTCTGACTATTGCTAGCTACTGCACCTATCTAGTACTGGATTCTCTGCGCTGCTACTGACATCTGCATCTGTGCCCTTTGACCTGTTGCTAACTCTGATTTGTGCTCCAGTATTTGACATATGGCACTCTGATTTCTGTCTTGCTGACATCTAACTACATCAATCTAACTGATCTTCGTACTACTACTATACTGTGGGCTCCTCATAGCTAGGTTCGATCCATGAGACACGCCATCTCAATGGACCTTGCCAAAATTTCTTCTCTTGGAATTACGTCTACACATCACCCCACCTTACACCTCGAGGTATGGTTTCTCCCTCTTCCCATCTGGCTCGAAATTTCCCCCTCATGGAGGTCTCTGATTGAGTGGACACTTCCACTCAACCTCCTCTCTACTTCTCCAATTGTGGCAACTACTCCACAACCTTCTGAGACTACTTCTCATGAGGATGCATGTTGAGAGGTAATTGATGCTCCCTCTAAACCACCAAGTCTCTAACTTCTGCCTTTCTCCTCAAAGCTTTGCATGCATCTAGTACCTCAAGTGCATATAGGTTCTTGACTCGTCCATAATGTAATTGTCCCGACATTACAAAAATTTTCTAAAAAAGAGTTCATTTTAAATCGATGATATCTCCCTCATCTGAGCTCCGATTCGACCGATTTTTTTTTTTTCCATTTGGGTAGGTTTTCACAAGGAATCCAAATATTCTTTTTTTTTTTTGAAATTTTACACCAAAAGCTTCATATATTCTACAAACGTGCCACGCAAAAAATTCCTGATCTGATGCCATGTAGTAAATCTAACCAACAAGATTCATTCTGATATTGTAATCTATTAAAACAAGATATTGAATCCTTCCTACAATTTGTGGAAACAAATCACAATCGCATAATCACATATAAGTAAGAGAAATAAATTATCAATTACATAGCAACATGATGTATTTGGGGAAAGAAACTGCTCAAAACCCCTCTATATCTATTGTGTATTAAGTCAAGGAATCATGAAACAATACAATGCGTAATCTCTCATGATATTCTCCAACACTTTGTCAATTGTCTCTCGTTGATCTAGGCAAACTCGGTCTAGTACTTAGCCAATTCTCATCCTTACTTCAGCCTGCCTTGCTCATGCAATTCCTAGGGAATTAACTCCTTATTAAATAGGAAAATTAGTCTTCCTTGATTACGTAATCCATCATGGCATCCCAATGACTTTATAATTGCACATGGGAAATTTTCTCTGAATACAACTGATAGTTATGTTCCCTTTAACCTTTGTCTCAGTTGGGTATTCCTCGAAACTGACATGCATGCAACTATTAATAGCGAATTATCAGTTATCTGATTAATCACTCATTGTGAATTAAATCTAATTTAATTCACTGGACCTCTCACTAGCTCATCACTCAGTTAGAACTAGTTAAACTGATTTTAACTCATTTAATTGAGTTAATTACACTTGCACCCCACTAATGCATCAACTTCAATTGGACACCAAAAATATTAGAATCCCTCTAGATGCCTCATATTAGACCCTCAACTCGAATTTCTTGAGCTAACTCGGTCATCATGACTTAATTAACTGACACAAGTTGTTATGATATGAAATTACAATTTATTGTCCAATTTATTTAAGGGAAAAATAAATTAGACGCCCCACATTCCTCACTCCTGGTGCATCAAAATTCCTCACTAGTGTGGGTGCATTTTTTTTTGTCCTTTCTGGTTTCCAATCTCACTGTTTCTTGTTGCAAATTTCAACATTTCAGAATTTGATGCGGCCTTCACACAAAGACACCATTGAAATCACATGCCCAGATTCTCATGAGAAACCTCCCTTAAGCTCGATCTACCAGAAGAGAAGCAACAATATGCCATCCTACTTCCTAGTACAAACCGACCATTAAGGTATGCAACATTCTTCTAAACCCTCACATGATGATCTTACTCTTGGAGGATGATCATGACCTCCCTTTAACAACCCTTACTCGGCCCTCGTACTCACCCTACTTTAGGACTACATCTCTCTTCACCCACTTGATGTGCCAGATAGTGGGAATACTATCAAACATGCTAAGATGTGCCAAGTGATAAGGCATGCCAAGATGTGCAAGGGTGTGTCAATGCGTGTCAGGGACTGTCAAGACAACAAAACGGAGAAAAAAATTAAACTACAAGGAAATGAACACATAACAGGGTTAATAAGTCATCAATTTACCTTTTCCAAGAGGGGCATGCTAGGCACACCAAAACTAGGTGGCAATAGGTGCCAAGTGCAAAGTCTTAGTGCATTCTAAGTGCCAAGTATTCCTTTGTTGCTTCTCATCTACTTTCCAACAATTGATCATAACAAATAAATTTAATATTAAACCATGCCAAATCACACCAAGGCATCTTAACGTATTCCATACATGCTAAGACTTTCCAAGCGCCAATATGTGTCAGGGACTAATGTTATGCATGTTATGAAGTGGAAGGGAATGTTGAAGAGTGCTAAGGTGTGCTAGAGAGTGATAATGCATGTTGATGAGTGTTAAGGAGTACTAGGAAAAAACATTAAGGGAGAACTAGGTAAAAATTCTTGGAAGTTAATGAATATGAGGAACATGTACTTCCAGAGACTACTGTTAATGAGTGTTAGTTTTCATGCCAAGGAGGGAGTGACAAGGTATGCTAAGCATTGGTAAGGCATGCTAGGGAATATCAAGGCATGTCAAGAATTCCCAAAGTGTGATTGGGAGTTCCAGGGTGTGCTAATTATATTATGTGCCAATTAATAGTGCCAATATATGCCAATACATGCTAGGCGCTAAGGATGTGGCGCAGGGTGGCAGGGTATGTCAATATGTGTCAAGGCAACAAAAGGAAGAAGCAATAAGAGGGTTAATAAGTCAGGACTTTATCTTTTTGAAAAGGGGCACGCTAGGGACACTAATAATAGGTCCCAATACATGCCAAGTGGCATTGTGTGCCAAGTGCTAATGTATGTCAATGCATTTGACGAAGGTGTTCCAGGGCATGCTAAGGACTATATGCAGCATGAAAATAGATGCTAGGAGAGTTCCATGTTGTGCTAGCGCATGCTACCATGTGCTTGGGTGTCAGTGTCATCACAAGATGTTCTAGGTACAAAGATGTTCCAAGACATGTGGGGTGCTAAGAAATGTTAGTGTGTGCCAAAGCATTAATTTAAGGTATGCCTAAATTATTGAGGATTGTTAAGTCTTTCTCATTAATAGAATTTTTAGAGCTTGGTTATGTATTAAATAATATATTTCCTACACACAATAGTGGAACTTTGTCTAAAGGGAATTTTCTAGATAATAAACTTAATGGATATGAATCATGTGTTGACTCATAGGAAATCTCTATTCGAATAGTCATTACTTGAGGGAAATGATACACACCAATTACTTCTTAAAAAAATGATTGAACCTAACCACTATGGCCTTGGACATATTATAAAAAATACTCCAAAATAATGGTATTAAATTGATATCTTTTGACAAAAACTATATTAGCAGACACATAGCGTCATAAAAAACTCATTGGAATGATCAATGATGACGAACATTTTTTTACCATCACCAAAAGTAACAAAAAGAGTATTGGTGAGGGTCATTAAAATTTCGTCACTAGAAGTGTCACCAAAGAGAGAATTAGTGATGGGCCTTTAACAACCCTCACCAAAAGTGTCATTGAAAATTTCTTTGTTGACGGACCATAAAGGACCATCACTATATACACTTACAGTGACGGTTTTTTAATGATCAATGATGACGAACATTTTTTGACTATAACTAAAAGTAACAAAAAGAGCATTGGTGAGGGTCATTAAAAGTTTGTCACTAGAAGTGTCACCAAAGAGAGAATTAGTGATGGGCCTTTAACGACCCTCACCAAAAGTGTCATTGAAAGTGTCTTTGGTGATAGACCATAAAGGACCATCACTATATACACTTACAATGATGGTTTTTTAAGGACCGTCACCATATGTGACATTGGTGATGGACCTTAAAGGTCCGTCACAAGCATGACCCTCACCAATGTGCTTTTTTCTTGTAGTGTCAAATATGGCACAGTGATTTAAAAGAATTATTTTCAATTTTTTATTACACAATACTTGCGCGGTGCACTGTATAATATAGCACACCGGTGCGCTAGGTTACGCAGGGCGCATCGATAAAAAAAAATCCATTTTTTCTAAAAATTCACGCAATGGCTGAATGGATTGGGATACGACTATGCAAGTCATCCCTTGGGTTGGATGTAAATCTAAAATGAAAATACGTAATTCTGAAATCATAGAAACACAGAGAAGAAAGGGAAGAAACAAAAAAAAAAGGGTTTAGGGTAAAAATGGATAAAACTGCAGAAAAAGTAAAAAAAATAATCAAATTTAATCACGAGATGGTTTGAAATTCTATGATACAGGGTTTGAATCACCAGAGGTTTGGTTTTTGATTGTCTGAATACTTTTGTCGAACGTATTTCACTGCTCCACAGTGCTCTCATGCTCTCTTGCTCCAGGTATGTCTCTTGCAAATCTCTGGCTGAAAAGTTTAGCAAAAATAGTGAAATAATGAAAAGCGTTTAGTATTTAAAGAATTATTTTATGAAATTAGATTTTTGAAAATATTTTGCCGCCCATTTTTCAATTTCCCGCTTTTTTTTCACTTAAAGAAAATAGAGTTGTACTTTTTTTATTTGATTTTATTTGTCACCGGTGCATCACTTAATAGCACCGCACCGGTGCATCCTTTTGTAACACTAGCACCGGTGCACAGTAACTAAAATACACCGGTGTGGTTATATGTACAGTAGCATTGATTTGCAGTTAAGGCACCAAAATTACTTTTAGGTGTGTACACCAAAATTTAGTGAACTCCAATCATAGAAATTGAGAATTAGAATTTTGTTTATTCTTGAGAATTATAATTAGAATTAGAATTGAGAATTGGAATTGGATAAATTTTTGATGGAAATAACTATTCTTCCAATGCATTTTGTTTATTGCAAGAGGTCCCCACTGATTATGTGGAGAGAATGCAATGTGGGGCATGTGAATATGCAATACTACATGACCCAATTGGGAAATTATGGCATGTGAACCTGTGCTATGCTAAGACATGGGCAGTTTTCACAAATGGTTGGGAAAGTTTTGTTTCTGAGCAATTTATTAAAGTTGGAGATATTTTAGTTTTTAGACATGTTGGAAATGTACATTTTGCTGTGAAAATATTTGGGCCATTTATTTTCAAAACTACACCTCTTCTTCTTTCAGAAAAAAAAAAAAAAAAAAAAAACTTCAACCTTTCCATAACCCGCAACAAGAAAAGGTGCCCCATGATCTGCTTGTTGACCCATGATCTGCTTGCTCATTTGTAAGTTCATCCTCCATCTTGGCATCCAATTTCCTCTTTTATCCTTTGTGCTTTCTATCTTGATCTTAAATTTTTTTATAAAATCTATGTTTTACAAGAAACTGACCTTGAATGTTCTGGGAGAAATCACAACGAGTCCTTCATTCTGCATTTGTTAGCAGAAGAAGACTGATTTTCGACTAGAAGATGCAGTTATTACATGTGGAGGCAATGGTTTCCCATAGAAAATGAGTATATGGTTGAGTAGAGGAAAGACATTGCAAAATGGGCTATTACATTAGCTTTTCCAATGGGAAGCCGGTTTGTAGGTGGAAATATGTTAGTTGCAAGTATCTATGCTTTTCTTCCCACAGAAATGGCCACTGGATTTCCATTTATAATACAAGCGGAAATTTTACTCATTTCATCCACAGGACCATAGCTCAGACAAGTTAGAAATGCCATTCAGGTTCAATTGAAAGCCGAAGATGTGATTTTATGCAACGTCATCTTTTTCGGTAAAATTTTATGTAAGCCAACCAAAGCTTAGAAAATACACCCAGCTGATTTTAAATGCATTCTGAAGAATCTTTCCCTTCATGGGACCTACCAACCTGATCAACAACATCAATTGATGTTTCTCTATTGTCCTTAAGGGAATGAGAATCCTTCCCTTCATGATGCATCTTGGCTTTATCGAATGCCTCGGTTGATATTTCTTTGCCATCAACTCTGCTCTCCATTTCTCCATCATGGGACCTCTTAACCCTATAGCCAGCCTAAACTGAATGCTCTCTTCCAATCTCAACCTGTACTCCTTTTATCTTTTTGTACTCTTTCAAGCTCTGTAGCCGTCTGCATCCTTGTAAGCATATTTGTCTGTTTTTCTGTTTGAATTACTCATTTTCTCTACTATAAAATTCTCAGCGAAAATTCTAACTCTTGTCTTTTCAAACCCTCATCTTCTCAGAAAAATTCTTGCCCCCGATTTGAACCCTCCGCTGCTCCAATACTGCACTTTACAGAATAACCCTATTCTGGTGCGCGGGGTTTTATAAGCGCACCGGTGCGGTTTGTAAGATTGAGGTTTATGTTTTGGCGCGGTGTTTTATGATGCACTGGTGCAGAAGAGTTGTGACACACCGGTGTGTCTGAGTACTAAGACGCACCGGTGCATGTTACGATGATAACCGCACCAGACTATATAAAATTCTTTTTGTTGTATGTAAGATCACAATAAACTAATAATAATTCTAAAGTACATGAATTTATTTCCATTATTTTCTAAACTTTATTATGTTACAAAAATTCATATTATTCTAGATTTATTATTTTACAATTATTTACAAATTTACAAATTTAAATATTTTAATAAAATCATTTCACATTAATACAATTAAATTTTTACAAATATTTTTCATACAATTATAATTAAAATTACAATTACAATTACAATTACAATTTTACAATTTCACACACAATTATGATTAGAATTAGAATTACAATTTTAATTTTACATACAATTACATTTACAATTAAAATTTTACAAATACAATCATTTCACAGTAATACAATTAGAATTATAATTATAATTACATTTACAATTACAATTACAATTTTACACATATTTTACATACAATTACAATTACAAATACAATTACAATTTCGGAATTTTACATATAATTAGAATTACAATTACAATTCTACATAAAATTAATATTTTTATTTCAATTACAATCATGACATAATATTTAATAAATATCATGATAATTTAATATTAAATTAATTAATAAACATCACGATCATGATAACCATCGTACAAACATCATATTCGACTAAAAAACACATTCAAACATCAAATTAAATTGATATATTAACTTCATCTCAACACACATCAAATATACATTTCACATCAAATAACTCATGCTATCACATACACATCTATCTACAAGTTACACATTAAATGAATATATCTAACATGACCTAACAATATAAACATCATGATGATTACCAACGTGTAAATTAAGTACAATTGCAACATGAACATAAAATACATGGACCATATATATATATATATATATTAAAAATATACATCTGTATTATAAATTTCATGGATCAGCTAGTGGTAGTACAACATCAATAGCAGTACTAGTGGAGGCCTGCTCAGTCAATGGTGCAGCCTTGACGGTTGATGGTCTAGCCTTCTCATGATCATGACTAGTAATGATAGATGTTGTAGGCTACTGATTGAACATGACCGATGGTCCAACCTCATCTCCATGATGACTGCTAGATGCTAGTGGAGCCAATGCACATCTACAAACGTGGCGTGAGGTGAACGATCATGAGATAATGAGTTGCTTCTCGTGGACTGTCCATCACGTGCTACAACTCAACCACACCTATAATGTGCAACAATCCTCCTCAGTCGTGTAACAGATGTCATAGCTCCTACAACATGCTGCACGAGGTTGTACATGTCATGTGGCATGCCTCTCCACTTCTATAATAGCCTATCATCGACCTGTATGTCTCTGTAATGAGCGGGCTTGACGCCCGCCTCAATAATCAATGCACTAAGTTGGTCGCCCAACTCCATCCTGTATCTAGTATCAAGTCAACTGCACCTAGAAAAAGGTGGTATCGGTGCACCAGCAGGAGAATATCTCTCTACACCGGCCTCTTGATGATCCTCGACATCTGGCATGCCATGATCATCATAAGGATCCACACTTGGATCATGTGGTTGTGTCGGCATCTCCTCGCCATCAAAAGAGCCAATCTCTGCAAAATATATACAAGTACACAACAATAATTAGACAATTTCATTACAGAATTTAATAAAAACAAGTTAAAGAACATGTTAGAATAAATATAAATAAAACAATAATATTACCTCTATCATCTGGCGACTCATCATCTGTGAAGAGGATGTTGGCACACCTTCACAAATCCAATCTAGCATAAGGACAGGGGACCATAATGAAGGGATGCAACTCGTCAACACTGGCAGCAAGTCCAGTGCATCATGCAATATCCTAGCTAGAAACAATGTCTCTCCCCTCTTGGGCATCATCTACCCCCACATGTGCATTCGTGCCTCCAACATCGACCTACGAGGCTGCCAAACAAAAGTAGGCCTCATCTCTGGAAACCTCTCAAAAAATTAACAAAAAAGCTATAAAGCAAAAGGAAATTTGACCCTCCCTTGTGCATGAGCATGACATCTATCTAAGGCTGCACAGAACTGCTGTAAAAAAATGGCAGACCACCTGACAACTCGTGGCTCCTATACTAAAGAATCAACATAATATAGAAGTGAGAAACTAATGTGTTTCCCATTACTGGTGTTGTGTGAAATGGTTGAAATGAGAAGTGAGAGGCACTGCACATCCTCAATACCAAATGCACCAATTAGTAACTGACCTCTAGCGACCTGAAACTCTGCAAGAGACAGTACTGATGCTCTAATGTATCTCTGGGAGTAAACTAAAAAAATACCTGCTACACAACCAGCTGGAACCTCTGGGAACGAGGGAAAATATACCCCTCTCCTCGATAGCCATATAATGAAATATATATCCTCCTTAGTGGGTGTGTACCAAAGGTCAGGACCAACCTAGAAAGCCTGTCACTGGGCATTCCACCTACAGATAAGATGTCTCAAAAACACACTATGGGCCTATAGGGAAGTAGCCTCCTCATAGAACTTGAGGAGGCTTACCTACCTCGGGAGCCCCTGGGTATCTACTATAATAGGGCAAGGGTACGCATCTCTCTCCCTCTCTTGTGCCTCCCACAGGCAAATCATGTCATATTGTTCCGCCTGTTGTTCCTCCTCATCTCTCTGAATCATTGACATCTTAAATAATTTTATTTTATTAAATCAGACATGTATTTAGGAATATAAATATATAATTTCTTTTAGAAAAGAAAAAAACAGATCAGTCGGTGTGCCATAAAAATAGGCATGCACCGGTTTCGGTGTGGCATTTTTTTGTAACGCACCAGGGGTGGTGCCCCAGATGACATAAAATGCACCATAAGCGGTGCACCTGAAACTTTTTAAAGCACCGTTGACTATATATGGTGTCAGAAGAGTGGTGTGCTGACTAAAATATACGCCCCGAAACATATAGTTGTGTCAGTGCACTGACTTCATGACAAATTACATAGTCAATGGTGCGGTATTTTACCAGGCTGTACCATTGACCCTGTCGGAATGTCGAATGCGATGCGCTGACAGACACCGGGGCAGATATTTCCATCAATGCACTGCATTGCTATTCCCAGGGTGAACGGTGCGACCAATTAAATGACCGCACCACACTTTTTTTTTTTAATTTTGAAATAATGTAGGGTGCCTTTTGGTACTACCCTGGACATGGTGCAGATACCCTTAGCACTGGTTGCGGTGCGACCTGTAAATTTTACAGGCGGCACTGCATACTGGTGCGAGCCGAACAGCTCGTGCACACTGCGCGACAACTTTTTTTCTTTTAAATGGTTAATTTTAAGGTTATTTGAAATTCTAATCGGCTAAAAATCTTAATTATGGAAAAAAAAGAAAAATACTTGTGCATTTCACCGTCGAGGAGACATATTGGCTGTAGAATTTGCAAAATAAAATTTTCCCACCATTTTGCAAAATGCAAGCTAGAGATTGGTGGGCAATGCACAGCAGCAGTGTGTGCAATGGGTGCAATGGGAGCACCAATGTTAGGGCGGCTTAGAAAAGGATAAATTGCACCAGTGCTTGAGAGCTCTGGAGCACTGATAAAAGTGAAAATTTTGGTTTTTTGGCCGTAATATTTTTTTTTATTTAACCCTGTTCTGATGCACGAGGTTTTATAGACGCACCGAGCGGTCTCAGTTTTGGCACGGTGTTTTATGATACACTGGTGCGTTTTCTTAACACTGCATCGAACGATTTCTGTTTTCGCATGGTGTTTTATGATGCATCGGGGTGGAATAGTTGTGAAGCACCAGTGCTCTATAGTAATAGGACGCACCAGGCGGGTGTGGAAGAAGCGCACAGTGTCCAGTGTGCCAATGTTTTGTGCGACTAATGCTTTCTCTTGTAGAGCGCACCGGTGATTGAGAGCTCTAAAGCACTAAGAGAAGTGAAAAATGCGATTTTTTGGTCATAATTTTTTTTAATTAACCATGTTCTGATGCGTGCTATAGGTGCACTAGTACTATTTCTTATGAATGCACCAGTCAGCTTTTGTTTTGGCACGGTGTTTTATGATGCACTAGTGCGGTTTCTTAACACCGCACCGGGCGGTTTCTGTTTTGGCACGATGTTTTATGATGCACCGGCACGGAAGAGTTGTGAAGAACCGGTGCTCTACAGTTATAGGACGCACCAGGTGGGTGTGTACAGAGCACACGGTGTCTGGTGTGCCAATGTTTTGTGCGCGTCGATGCTTTCTCTTGTAGAGCACACCAGAGATTGAGAGCTCTTGAGCACTGAAAAAAGTGAAAAATGTGGTTTTTTGGCCATAATTTTTTTTATTTAAGTATTTTCCAGTGCACGTGGTTTATAGGTGCACCGATGCTATTTCTTAAGAATGCACTGGTCGGTTTCTATTTTGGCGCAGTGTTTTATGATGCACTGGCACGAAAGAGTTGTGAAGCATCGATGTTCTATAGTACTACCACGCATCGGGCGGGTGTGTACAGAGCAGACAGTGTCTAGTGTTAATGTTTTGTGTGCACTCATGCTTTCACTTGTAGAGAGCACTGGTGGGATTTTGGATGATAAGCATACCGAGCAAAAAACATCCGCAAAACCCTCCGCCTGCCAACCTCCTCTAGTAACCTCCACTAGAAATGAATGTATGTGGTATTTTTATAAGGGGTTCCTCAAAAACATCCACTAGAGGATCTTTTCCTTGTAGTGGATAGAGGAATAGAGATATAAGGGGAGAGAGGGAAGAAGAGAGATATAGAGAGGGAGGGAGGGAGAGATGGATACATATTAATTTTTAATGGTATTAATATTAATATTAATAAAAAAAAGGAAGGAAGAGAGAGATAAGGAGAGAGACTGAGTTGAATGTGGAGAGAGAGGCATGTAGGAAGAAAGATATAAAGAGATAAAGGTGGAGAGAGAGAGAGGGAGTTAGAAGGGATATATGGATATAGTGGGAGGGAAAAGAGAAATAAGAAGAGTGTGAGGGAGAAAAAAAAGAAAAAGGGAAGAGAGAGAAAGAGAGAGAATGAGAAATAGAGGGAGATAAGATATATATGGGGAGAGAGAGTGTGTATGTTTTGGGGTGAGAGAGAGAGCGAGAGAGAGAATAGAAAAGAGAGATAACGAAAGATAGAGATATAGATAGATGCGGGAGAGAGGGAAAGAGAGGGAGGGATATATATATATATATATATTTAATCGTATTATTATATATTAATATTAATTTAAATATAAATAGAGGAAAGAAGAGAGAGAAGGATATAATATAGATGGAGAGAAGGAGAAGAGAGGGAGAGGAGGAAGGAAGGAGGGATAGGAAAATAGATATGAAGAGAGAGTGAGTATGTTTGGGGATGTGAGATAGAGAGGCATATATAGAGAGAGAGAGAGAAAGAGAGAGAGAGAATGTTATTAAGTTAAATAGATGCATTGATTTTAGTGTTGACATTTATTATTAATCCTATGTGATTGTTTGCAATGGATGCATTAATTCCAGTTTAGATGTTGATGCCTAATAATATTTTATTGTTTGCACTAGATGCATTAGTTTTGGTGTAGTTGTTTATTTCTAATGAGATTTGTGTGTTTGTGGCTTTATGCATGATGCATAGACATAGATGCTAATTTCTAATCCCATTTGTTTGTTTTTCCCTTGATGATTTCACAATACATGCTAATTTATAATATCATTTGATTACTTGCACTAGAAGCATTGATTTCAATGTAGATGTTGATATCTAATTATATTTGAATGCTTGGACTAGATGCATTGAAATCAATGTAGATGTTGATTTTTATTCTATTTGAATGTTTGCACTAGATGCGCTCATTTAAATGTATATATTGATCCCTAATTTGATTTGATTCACCTAGATGTATGATGTACATTAATTTCAAAGTAATTAGATTAATAGTGAGAATTTATCTGAGTGTAAGAACAAAAAAAAAAATTGACAACAACCATAAAAAAATTCCTTGAATTTTCATATTAAATAAAATGTTGACTTAATTGAAATGTTTGTTTCATGAAACTGTAACATACTTGTAATAGAATACATTTTGATTATTCTCCTAAATTCCATCATTAAACATTTGTAGCCACTTTGCATTCAAACTTAATTGAAAATTATTTTGAGTTTAACACTCTATAACTTACCATGATTGACTTTGGAGAAAATGACTATTAATATTGGATTGCAAGAGAGAAAATGTATGGTATTTACTACAATATCTTGTGTTAAATATTCAAATGGTTTATGATTTCAACCACCCCTTTCATATGATCCATGTGAATATATGGAAAATCCAACACTTGTGACAATAAGAATGGTAGAAGAAAACAGTTTGACATGGGTCACAATCAAGACTATTTGTAATTCACTACATTCTCACTAGTCAATTTTTTTATGATTCAACAACACTATTACATTGTCACTTTGCATTCAAAATTTGTATTTCTTCATTTTTCATGATTCAAGTTATCAACAATCTTCAATATTTCAACAAACCAAGGTAACTAAGTAAACTTAAAAAGAAACTGAAGAGTAGAAGTATGTAAAGCCACTATGGAGCATAAAAATAAAATATTGTTTCCCTCAACTCTATCCATCTAACCTGAGATCCATCAAATATGTGCACCTGCAAAACATTTTCTCAACTACTACACATCAAAATAAAAATAATGATTTTCACATCTAGAGATTTGATTCCTAGTTAAATAAATCTAAACTAATAAATATATCTTATGGTCCCTAGCAACCCTTTTCGTTCTTTTGCATGCTTTAAAGGCATTTTTATTTAGTCTGATCTTAGATTTCCAAAATATTTTGACATTTATAAATAAATAAAATTAATAAATTTTTATTTAAATAAAATATCATTATAAATTTAAAAAAATAATTTTAAAACTAAAATCAATAATTACTAATTTTTTTATATATTTTCAAAATCCAAGTTCGATACCCATATCTCTTTACCCGTGTTAACTTACAAACATTTTTTTGACTCTACATCTTTGAACAGAAGTGAGTTCGTTCATATTTCCGCTCAAGACAAAGGTAATCCTTGATGATAATGTTAATGGAGAAGTGAAGGCGATCATCAATTTAATTATTGTTAATGGAGAGATGAAGGTGATCATCAATTTAATTATATATCATAGTAGGGCTGGAAGCTACTTTTGAGAAAAGTAATTAAAAGATGTTCGGGCTCCCACCTAAAGCTGGGTAATTAAGAAATAGCTGGAGAATGGTGTGAATAATAATACATTACGATTTCGGAGAATCATGTGAATAACAATAACAATATTGATTCCACTTGTTCAATTTGCTATGACGATTTTGAATTGGGTAGGGAGGCATCTCAACTCCAGTGCGGCCACCTCTACCATCCCGCTTGCATAGCAAGATGGTTGACTGTTGATCATACCTGTCCTCTCTGCCGATACCAACTTCCAAGAGAATTCATCTATAACAATTTTAGATGACTTGTATTCTAAAATAAATCTGAACTTTTCAAAATCTCACTTATAATAAAACAAAAGTTTTCTATATTCATTTTAAGTTGACAACTTTAAATGTTTCTCATTTAATTTTGGTAAGATTATGTTTAGTTATTTGAAATATATGGATTAGAATTTTTAAAAACAATTACATGATGAAATGTGGTATATGAATTAAGATCACAACCAAATTATTGTTCTTCCATTTTTTCTGCAACATTTCACATTAGGCTATAGTTTTTAAACAGTTTTTAAACAAGGGTAAATTAACCAGCATTTCCTGAATAATTAGATATTAAAATAGTTAAATTAACCAGTTTTTCCTGAATTATTAGATGTTTAAAAATATAAAGATTTTATGCTTTGAATAATCTTTTTTTTCTTTTGTAAATTTTGTAGATCTTTTCCATTTAAACACAAGGGTAAATTAACCAGCATTTCCTGAATTATTAGATATTAAAATAGTTAAATTAACCAGTTTTTCCTGAATTATTAGATGTTAAAAAATATAAAGATTTTATGCTTTGAATAATCTTTTTTTCTTTAGTAAGTTTTGTAGATCTTTTCCAGGTAAATTAACCAGCATTTACTGAATTATTAGATATTAAAATAGTTAAATTAACTAGTTTTTCCTGAATTATTAGATGTTAAAAAATATAAAGATTTTATGCTTTGAATAACCTTTTTTTCTTTTGTAAATTTTGTAAATCTTTTTCATTTTCTATTTATCAAAAGAAATAGACACTGATGTCATTGGTAGTCTCAACCTGCCCAAAGGAAACCACGTCTCTTGGTCACTTGAGTGAATTAAAAGCCAACCAGTATTGAAATTGTTTCTTCCTTCTACTTGCCACTATATTTGCTTTACTATATTCATAAAAGTTAAAATTATTAAAAAGAGTTAACATAAAATGTCACCGATCATAAGAGTCAATTGGAGCCCAGTCCTTTGGAGTAGAACCCGACATATCTACTTGTTGCATTGCTTTAAGTTGGCATTTGATTCTCCCAATTCTTTTCATTGCATGATACTAAGACATTAGCAATTTTTTGGATTTCTTGTTTGATTTGTTGCAAAATTGAAACCACATTTGGGTTTCCTTTCGTTTCTTGCATGTTAGTTAGGGCCTTTGCCAAAACACATTTAAGTTTCCAATATGTATGTACTGATTGATGATAAAGGGATAACTTCCCTCTCGTATTCCCAGGGTCTGATATAAATCCCATGGTGGCTTCCTGTTGCTTGATGTCATCTTCATCATGGTTGCTCTCTCTTTCCTAGCATTGAATTGTATTGTGAATTTGAGTTGGGTTTCCAGCTTCATAAAAATCAAAAATATTTTCCATAATTTTTTATTTTTTTTTCCTTTCACGCTTACTTGGTCCCACATTATGAATTGGTTGCTTCCGATTCCCTTTTTTGGTACCTTTTTGTTTCCGAGGTTGGCCTTTTGTCATCGGTTTGGACTGGTAGGCAGACCCCGACAACTCTTCTAAAATCCCTGTAAAACTATGGAACATGCATGTATATGGAAAAATAAAATTAATTACAGAATCCTCGTGAACTTTGGTGGATCCTCAGATGTTGCAGCGCAACCAGCAACATGAATGTTAAATATGTAAAATACAAAGACATATAAAATATCTTTGCAATAGGTAAGATTCAGATTACTACTGAGGCATTTACAACACATAAACTGAAGGTAAGGAATCCTGACACCATACGACAGAGAATTATGCTAAGAAGAGTGAATATGGGTTCAGAAGTTATCGTTTCTTAGCATGAAAGCCTGCTCATAAGCTTGATGGAAGTCTTCTTTACAAGGAGCTCGAACTGTGGGATGAACCTATTGCAGAAGAGGGTTCTAGAGGACTTGCATATGAGGCTCATAGGGAAGTGATGAGGTCAATTGAGGACACAGACCAACTGGGTTCAGACCGTAAGTTGGTCCTGCTCTATAATGTAAAAGCCTACAGAGTTTAAACTGGGTTTTGCTACCAAACCGAGGACTTGACTGAGCTGCATTGAGGATTAAGGACGGGCTTCTAAAATAGGGCTCAATTGCTAAAGACCCTTCATTAACATTATAACAGAGAAAACCAAAAGTTCCATACTGGCATGCAAACCCACTACAGAAACGAAAAAAATCATGCATGGCATTACAACCTTCTTCCAACTTGATGTTGCCCTCATTACTTACAACAGGAACAGGAAATTGAAAGATAAAGGTGGCAATAGCCATGACATACCAAATTACCCAACGTCGATGTAGCCTTGCCTCTGTATCCTCGGAATGTTCTGTGGCTTTCCTACTGAGAACCTTACCTCGATGTGGCTCCCTTACCTGCCTTAACCTTGACCACATACTTTTTTTCTAACTCCATTCTGACATGATTTGTTGGCATTCAACTTTTCTACAAGCTTCCATAATGGTTAAGTGTGTAAACATGTATCATCCTCTGGCCTTCTGCACTATATCGACTACTGGATATGATGGATGGTCAGGTGCGCGCCTCCTCGTGGCACCAACCTATGTCCATTCATGTCAACATGGCACTCCGATTGGGGGTCATTATCTCTCTGTTTGTCTCTTTCTATAATGAGTTGTAATGGGTAGAGGTCTATATTCCATGCCTGATTATCTTAATTAATGTCTAACTGTCGGCCTTCATTCTTGCAGACTCACTTAGCTAAATAATCTGTAGCTTCGTTCCCCCTCTGCGGACATGTAAAGGAATCATGTAGCCAATATCCTGCATTATTCGGCCGATCTCTTGTATTAGCATCGTTGTGTGCCAGAGTTTACTTATCTTTCCCAAGGGCTCCCTTGTTGAAGTTTTCGCAATTCTCCTATAACCATCATTGAATCACCTTTAACTATAATTCTATGATAATTCTCCTAAACTGCAATTGATAGTCCTTGTTTAACTGCCATTAGTTCAGCTTCATTGTTTGTTGCAAACCCAACCTTCATTGCATATACCCTACAAACTAATCCTGCTTGCCCTAGGTTTCCTTTGGAAGCCCCATCATAATTTAGCTTCAAAAATCCAAATTGGGGAAACTGGAATATTTCTATAGGGTTTTTCCTTTGCGATTTGAATTTCCATAAAGATTTCACTAGCATTTGGGGCTTTAAGTTCAACCTAGCGAGGATCCGCTCTTCATTACCAGTTGCCATCCAGTTTTCATCAGTCCATTTTTCTACTAGTATTGTCTCTCGAATAATCCACAATCACCTTCCATATTTGGTTTATATCCCTCACTTCATCTCTAAAGATTCGATGATTTCTTTCTTTCCATATCCCCCTTTTCGCCATTTTATGATTATCTCATTTATACTTGTAATGTCTCTATCAGTTTGTTGAAAGATCGCAACATTGTTTTGCCATAGATTACTTGTCACGGAACAAGTATTAAATAAATGTTATATACTTTTAACATTCTTATTACACATTTTACAGAGTGAAGGACCTTACATTCCTCTGTGTTGCAGTTGATCCCAAGTAAGGTTCTTATGATGGCTTAGCAACCAAATAAAGTGTTCTACTTTGGGCCAAAATTTGGCTCCCCATATTTCCTTCCATATTGGGACTGTCATGTTTTGATGATTGTTGGATTTGATAAAGTAGCCTTCTTCTATGGTGAACATGCCTTTATTTCGATAGCCCCATCTCAAAATTTCTTCCCCATTTTTTGAAACCAATTTCTTAGTCTTCATTTGCTTCTCAAAATTATTCCATTGTAGTGTTTCTGGGGCATGCTGCCATTTCCCTTTCCCCTTCCATTTCCGCCATTTCCCATCCTCCTCTCGACACCAATAGTTAACATCTGATCTTTGGTTGGGTATGTTTATGAATAGAAATATTTCTCCAAGGTCAAAGTGGCTATCATCTACAAACTGCTGATGCGAGAGGGTGAGATCCGGTCCCCATAAGTTCAGACCTTTTAGTTGCCCTGTTGCTATTTGAGATTTGATGAGATGCCCTAGAACCTCTACTACTATAATGAATAAAAAAAGTGATATAGGGTCTCCTTCATGCAGTCCTCTAGAAGCATTAAAGGGTTGAGAGGGGGCACCATTCAGTAGAATTGAAAATTTTGGGAAAAAAATTACTAGAAGTGTTTACTGCGTCTAATCGTATTTGTGCAGTGTGTCTATTATAAAGGGAAAAAACTTACTAGAATTGTTTAAATATTTCGAGAATTTCTTTTATGCCAATTTGATTTTAAAGTCTAGAAATATTCTTCTATAGATTTTTGTTAATTCTATTTTAATAATACAAAATTTAATTCTATTTTAATAATAAAAAGTATTGAATATAGTTTATTTTTTGATAAATGAACAATCATTTTTCATTCATACACTACTATTTTAATATCTTGTGAAAATAGATCTATAAAATTTAATTTTTTGATTTATTAAAAGTAAGAATCTACTATTGCTAATTATTGTTATTATAAAAGCTCAATTGACTCCTACAATGAGAGAGAGTTGGAAGAGTTGTGGAAAGTGGCAAGTGGTAGTAAATAATCAAAGTGTCATTTGAAATTAGGTGGTGGCTACCATGGTGTGTGAAGAGTGCACTCAACATAGGTTATATATATATGTTTTGAAGCAATTCATTCACATGATATGACATGGTGTGAAAACCTCCACAACTCATTACATACTAAATTCACTTTCCATAAAATAAAATCAGAAAAATAAACAACTATATTTATAATAAGGTAGAATTATTAAATGAGTTTAAGTGAGTTTATACACACGCTTCAAATCTATTGCAACTTATAAAATATATTTTGAGTACAAATATTTCATTAATTGTTAAGATCAAAGTAGAAAACATAGGTAATGTAACCGAGCTAAGGATATCTGCACTGGAGCAACTGCGAAGTCAAGAACCTTGTCCATAAGAACAATAGAGTAGAAAGTGAAATTAAGCACCATTAGAACATTAGGATGCATACCCTATGAGGGAGGCGACCAAATGCCATTTATGCCAAGGTATCATAGCATCTATAAAATATATTTAAGAAATAAAAAATATGGTGAAGGGAAATGTGTGGCAATATGATAACAATAAATTGGCACATATCCTCCATAGTGACATGAATTTCATCTCAAGGATTCCATTGTAAACCATCCACAACAAGAAATCTGTAAAAATAAAAATAATGCGATGATGACGAATAGAAACTTGAACCAAAGGTTAGGGTTTGAAAAGCAATATCCCCACTACCCGATTGACTTGAGTGTTCTAAACCCTTCATTTGAATGTGATATGACTGCCAAGGTGACACCCATGTGATCGAGAGGTGGGTGTGAATAAGTGTCAAGTCGAGATTGGTTATGTAGTGCTCCATGGTAACACCTTTACTCTTGAATATTGTGGAAGGTCTACAAGTTGGAGTGAGTTATAGTTTTGTAATTGAATATGTAATAAGTGTTATAACCAATAAGGAGTTCATTATAGTGTGGTAATTCAATATTTAATAAGTGTTGATATAACCAATGAGCCATAAGGGTAGCATATATGCCCAAATTGTACCAAGGATCATTCCTCACTAGAGGAGAAATAAGGTTATGAGTTAAGAAGTTATAGATTAAAATGGTGATCATAGAAATTAGGATCAATATTTAATGATGACCATGGTGAAACCATTTTGAGTAGAAGGTGAATTGAAAATAAAAAATCCTCGAGAGTAAATAAATCCAAGATCATTCCACTAACTTTGCACCAGTAGAACATTAGATTGCATACTTCATGAAATTGAGGGTTTATACCTAAGGATAAGCCATTAACAAAACTTGCATAAGGCCAAACAATTCAAATAGACCAATGGCTTGTGCATTGGTCATGGTGCATGAGGAATCCATTTATATAATGTACTGAAAAAAAAATTGCATTATAACCCATAACTGAATATCATAGCTAAAGCCAAACCTTACCTATTCTAAATGTTGAGATTCAACAAGAATATCCTAGTGAAAATTAAGCACCTACACTAGATGGAGCCTCAGGCTATTTTTGGGTGGATGCCTACTTATAGATGCATGAGAAAATTCTATTTATATATTATTTCTATTTATCAATGTACGTGCAAGTTGTATTTATAGATTGCATGTCATATATGCATGTTGACAATTATTATCCCTTAATAATAGTTGGAAAATAAACTATAAGCTATTCTCAATGAGAACTTAGAAATAGTTAACTGAAGTGGAAAATCAGTTAGCTATAGGAATTTCAATTTAAGAGGTTGGTTGGTGGGACATACAGGTTGACTTAGTTTTAACTAAGGGATTCGAAGTTGTAAGTTGCAAAAGTAGTTCAACTCAGTTAAGTGAGTTAAACTTAGTGGTGCTAGTTGTAACTGAAGATACACTAGTGAGAGATCAAGTGAATTAATTATTAATTAATTCACAATCAGTGGTTTCGCATACAACTCAAGATTTACCTTTATTAACTACATGCATGTCAAATCCAGTGGAGACCTAGTTGAGTTATAGGTGAAAGGGAAGTTGACTATCAATTGTGACATTATTCAGTTTCACACATGCAACCACACACACATTGGATGTGCCCATGAGGATTACGCAGTCAAGGCTGGCAGGATTGCATTCATTCAAGGATTGCTATCAACAAGGATTGTGTATTGGACGTAGACTATCTGGAGGCAGTAAATTGGATAAGGAACTTTCCAATTTTTGTATGACAGTGTGAGACAGTTAGCTCATGTATTAAGAGCTCTTGGATTAGAGATTTGTATGTAATTGTTTCATGATCCATGATATAATACATAATAGAAAATAGTGGGGTTTTTAGCTATAAGCTTTCCCTGGTAGAATTATCTGTGTTATGTGTGATTGATCTTTATTCATGATATTGTGATTGGCGATTGTGTTTCAAATTCCACAAATATTTGCAGAAGAGTTTATGTATTTAACAGTGGCAATATAATTTTTAAGATCAAGAGAATCCATGGAATACATAATTTGTATTAAAATTTCTACATGGTACCGAAGCACAGGAGATTGCAATTTTGAAGCAAGAGTTGAGTTTGTTGGTGGAAAAAATTCAAATTTGCTGCAAGAATTTCTTGGTGTGACAGTTTAGTAAACATCGAAATGGCTTTCAATGGCTTGCGAATAGAGTATGCACTCGAGGGAAGCTCGAACTACATTGTCTAGAAGGAAAAGATGGAGGTGATGCTTGAAGATAATGGCTTGAAGAAATTCATTGACAACATGTCTTGGCCCGTTTCATTAGATGCCGCCAATGTTGCCAATGCTAACAATGAAATGTTTAAGGATTTCCTAAAATGGCTTTTGTTTCCTTAGGAGGTCCGAATTATATAACATAATATCATCTACAAATTGTTGATTCGAGAGGGTGAGGTCCGGTCCCCATAACTTCAGGCCTTTTAGGTGCCTTGTTGATATTTGCGATTTGATGATATAGCCAAGACCTTTTGCTGCTATAATGAACAAAAATGATGATATTGGATCTCCTTGATGCAGTCCCCTAGAAGCACTAAAGGGTTGAGAGGGGGCGCCATTCACTAGAATTGAAAATTTTGGGGAGGAAATAAACGACATCAACAATTGTATCCATCTCTGATCAAAACCAAAAGCGGATAGAACTGCCTTTAGATAAGACCAGCTTAGACGATCATAGGATTTTGAGAGATCCAGTTTGATCAACATACCTTTAACCTTTAGAGTGCATAGAGAATGCATTGATTCTTGAACTGTCACAATCCCATCCAGAATTTGTCTTCCTTTCACAAATCTTGTTTGTTCTGGTGATATAATATTAAGGAGGATTGGCTTTAGACGGTTGACCATGATTGTTGATAGAATATTGTAGATAACATTACATAATGCAATTGGTTTGAATCTATCAGGAATATCAGTATTATCTTGCTTGGGGATGAGTGAGATGAGAGTTGAATTTAGTTCTGGGTACACATATTGTGAGCATCGGGATTCCTCGACCAATTCCTAGATATCCTTTCCCATGAATTTCCATGTTGCTTGATAAAATTATGATGTAAACCCATATGGGCCCGAAGCCTTGTTTTTTGGGAGATTTTTAACCACCTCTTCCACCTCTTCCATGGTAATTTCTCTCATTAAAGCTAAATTATGATCTTTGTTGACCTTGGAAGGGATATGGTGAGTAATTATGTCTATAGTTGCTTCTCTATTTGGATTTGGTTCAGTAAGCATATCCCTGAAGTGATTCACTAGCAGTGCTTCCATTTCTGAGTGTTGAAAAACTCGATTTGCATTTGCATCCTTCAATGAGAATATCCTATTATGTTTTCTTCTTTGGATAAATGATTTATGGAAGAAATTTGTATTTTTTTCCCCTTATTTAAGCCACTGTACATGTGATTTTTGTTTCCATAATATTTCTTCATGTTTTCTCCATTCCTCCAGTTGACTTAAGAGGTTTCCTTCTTCTAAGGCTAATGCTTTTGTCTGGCCATTTAAAATCATCTGTTGTTGGTTCCGCTTCATATCTTCCTGTAATCTATGTAGATTAGAATGGATGTTTCCAAATTCTATTATGTTCCACTTTTTTATTTCCCTTTTTAAATTTCACAATTGTAGCTGAAATGAATGCATTCTCTTCCTTCCCTGAATAATCGTGGATTCCCACCATTGTTTTCTTTTTCCAAGAAGGTGGGATCTCATAACCAAAATAATTCAAATCTGAATGGTTGATTTTTTGGGCTTTCTTTTATATCAATTTCCAACCTTATGGGCCAATGATTTGACCCTAGAAAAGGGATAATTGCTGCTTCATAAAAAATAAATAAGCTAACAAGGTCCTCAGAGACTACAAATCTATCTAATTTGGATGCTTTTTGGTGTGCCACCCCTCTCCGATTATTCCAAGTAAATGTAACATTCACTGTTGGAATATCTACTAGTTTTAGATCTGTTAGTAAGTCCCTAAATAACTCCATTTCTGGCTCTTCTCATATAATTCCACATTTTTTTTCAATTTGATTCAAGATCATATTAAAATCTCCACCTATTAGCCAATATTTTTCCTGATGCAAGTTTCTAAGTGTTCTAATATTGTTTAGAAATGGCTCGCGTTCTCCTTGGATATGGGGTCCATCAACCACCAAGATGAGCAGGTGTTCCTTCGTGCCCACTAGTCGAAAGCGTCCTATTAGAATACATGGTAAACCAATTCAATCTTATGCTATTATCTTTGCTGGGTTCCATAGTATAGCAATACCTCCTACCGTTCCTCTGGCATCTATGGCCATGACTTCATAATGAGGTTTGAATGACTGCAGTATGGTTACTAATTTTTGGCTAGAAAATTTTGGTTTTGATCAAGATCACTTGTGGTTTTTCGAATTTTAGCCTTTTCTTTAAATATCTCTCGCTTTGCTTTTAATAATCTTGATATAATATTTAATAAAAATTATTAGATTTTAAAATGTTAAAATTTTATTATTTTTGAAGTAAATAATTGTTGCTAATCGTTTCATAATTATTAATAATTTTTTTATATTTATTAGATCTTAAAAATGTTAAACTCTTATTATTTTTAAAGTAAATAATGGTTGTTATTGTTTCATAATTATTATTATTTTTTTTATATATATTTTAATTGAGTGGAGATGCTCATTCTACAATTCGCCATGAGGGACATGTGTAATTATGTCATCATTCATTGAGTCTGTAGGCTCATTCTACAACCAAGCATATGTATGTCTCATCTTCAAAAAAGAATAAAAATAATTTTCACTCATGTGGGCTAAACAAAAATAAAAATTAAATAGCCATATAAATAAACAATTAGAAATATTTTAGCACAAAATTAACTTTCATTCTTCAAGTAATAAATACAATATTTCGGTTTACACACTCGAAAGTAATATGGCCTACCTAGAGATTGGCACGG